>CAUJNA010002079.1:107500-112500 GCA_963377175.1 Effrenium voratum | reverse complement strand
TTCTGAACGTGCAGGAATGGTTGTCTAGCATGCCTTTCACCGAGTTGAGGATCTGGCACAGTGGGTGGAAAGATTGGTTGGCTTGGGTCGTGTTGGCTGGCGAGCTCCGCAGCTGGCGGGGCAGTTTTTGTAGCGCAAACTCGCATGTGGGCCATGGTCATGTCTGAATTACAATTCGAGGTCTATGACCATCCCTAACAACCAGAAGCAAAGGGATTTGTTGGCCACAACAACCAACATGAGATGAACCTCTGGGGCTCATTTGGATTTGCCAAGGCCCAAAACCTTCGCTTTGATTCCCCTTAACCTCCCTTGAGACAGGCCCTGCAAGGGCCATCCTCAAAAAGCCCACACACCGGACCCAGTTGAGTCATCAACACCTGGTATGACCAGAGTCTACCCAAGACCTACGGCAAAGATCCGGGCTTCTTGCGTCGCCTTTTGTGTGGTGTGGGGGGGTGTGGGCTGTTCTCCTGCCTTCAACCATTCAGGTCCTCTCAAAAAGGGGCACCCCTAAAGATAGCTCTCCGGCTTCCATGGGATGTTCTTTTGAAACCAAGGGGCGCCCCAACAGCACAAACATGGCGTGGTGCTGCTTGCTCACTAGAGGAAACTCGCCTTCGAGGGGTGACAACACGTGCCCCAAACCATGCTCCCCAGCTAACCCTTTCTTTGATCCGTTCGGTCGCCTTGCCTTGCCCTTTTGGGTAGCTGAAGAACGCCATGTTGGGAAGCCAGCCCCCCTTGTCAAAATCAGACGCTAACTAGATCCAGCCCCTTCGCTTCGAGAAGCCAGCGGAAGAGAGCCGCGAGAAAAGAATCGAAGGTACCCTCCCTCCAACAATCATGGAAGTTGACAGGGGGGAGCTTTGGAAGACTATTTTCCTTTTGGGGAACCCCTTTGTGCACTTCCATGATTGTTGGAAAGAGGGTACCCCCAACAGCAAACCTGGAAACTGTTCTGCCTGCTAAACCCCCTCCCCAACTCCCCCACCCCCCCCCCCCCCGAACCCCCCCTCCCAGCCTCATGAAGCTGCGCGACGCACGCCTGGGGAACAGTTCTCTGACTGGTTCTTGGAGGGAAACTAGCTCGAGCAAAGTTTAGCGCCCTCAAAAACGCCGAACAACCGGCTGCCTTAAAGAGTACATCCAAAACCACCTGCCCGCCTGGCCCAAATGCAAGCAAGGGATGTGCGGGAATGGGCATCTGAACAGAAGGATAAAGGGACTGGTTGCAGGAAATCCATCCAGTCTTGGCGCTGTTGAACACAAGGACAGTGTGTTTCCATTTGTTTGGTTGCACTTTAGGGGATGCCTCTCACAGAGGCGAAGTCACTACACAGCTTGTCTTGTGAACATGTCTAAACCTCATAGTACCCACTGTCCAACAATCTACCGGTGTTATGGTGTGCTCGCCATGTAGGTCTTTTACTCGGGGATCGCTATGTGTCAAACAAACCCTGTCACTGTGCACCTCCATTGAATATAGGGTCTATCTTTCACTTTCCCTTCACTCTCCTTTCACTGTCCATTTGCTTTCCGTGGGCACAGAGTCTGACCCACCCCCCAAGAGGGAGTGATTCAGTCTTCCTTGAAGGAAAGCAGAAGGAAGTTTGATATTTTTTCAAGACAAAGCTGAGTTTCCTGAGGCTTTGGCAAATGCCCAACCAGAAACGGAGCAGCCGCCAAATGCCATCAATTACATGGCTTTGAGGTACGTGCTGTTCATGTTTGGTGTTTGACTCGAAATGTACCGCCCATCAGAAGCTTCTCAATTCCTTCTGTGCTTTTCCTGATCTACGTGGCGGTCACTCGTCCAGCCGAAGCCAAATGCTAAACCAACTCGCTAAGCCCCGACAAGATGACTTACTTGACTTCCCAAAAGCACAATGAGAATGGGTCTCCCACAGCCTTCCCAAAACCAACAGTCTAACATGGCACCAGGACAAAAACCACCCATTTTGGGGTCAACCACTCATTTTGGGGGTCCCCTAGAATGGACACACCCCCTTTGCACAAGAAGAAGGTTCATCTCCCAATCAAAATCTTCAGCTCCAAACAAACCTGATTCCTGAATGCCCTTCAGCTCTCTGCTCGTGTGGCAATCCCCTCAACATGGGACACAAAAATGTGGGTTGATGTTCTTTCTGGTTTCCCCTGAAAGCGACCCAACGGTCCGTACCCTGAACATAGGTGTCCTTTGAGGGGAAATAGATGGCCGTGGTAGATGATTAAACCACCAGGCAAGCCAGGGCCATCTATTTGTTCACCAAAACAACCAAAAAGGACAAATGACCCTGAAAAGATGCCCACTCTGGCGATGGACATTTTGCGCGCCTGAGTACTCTGCACGGAGCTCAGCTCTGAGTGCATCTCGGCAATCCTGGCGGTCGAACAAGCCCCACCTCGTCGCTGGTGGGAAGGCAAATTGGGAGACCAACTCAGGGGAGGCAAACCGTGAGACCAGCAAACACCCCAAACCTAGCGCGTCCCTTTTGGACCATGGGGTCAAAACCCATTGACCTTTGGTTCTACCGGGCTAGTTGTGTACCGGGTCGTACACGCCCTCACTAGCATTTATCAACCAAAAAGGGAAACAGCTTTGCTTTCCAGCCAGGGGAGCCTCCTATGCGGTGGACCCTTAGTCTCATGAGTTTTGGGACCCCGCTCACTTGGAAGTATCCCATGAGCTCCTCTCATCCTGCGTGTTGAGCTGCTGAACGATCGCGGCCAAGACTTCCTGTCACAGGCCCCGAGTCATTGGCCGCCCTGCACTCTGGCAAGATCATTGGCCAGTCCAAACCAGCCAGGAGGGCTTTGACAAGGCTGGAGCAACACCCTACTAAAAACCAAGGCGAATTGCCACAAGTCGTGCCGCAAGGTTGGTATCAAAGTTTGTTAACCCCATAACCCTGACAGAGCGGGCAAATATTCTACTGTCGGCGCTCAAGCCTTTAAAAAGTGAAACCACCCTCCCTCGCTTCGCGTGCCCTTGGCACGAGCCTTCAACTTTTCCAGTTTCTGAAATCTCCCCCTGCCGCATCCATGGTCCTGTTCCACTCCTGACCCCCTCCGTCACCTTTTGGCGGCTCCGGCACAGTCGGCTTGGGAGGGACATCAACGACCCAACACACCTCCGACGTATGAACAGGGCCGCAGTTGTGCGTGACGGTGAAGGTGAATGGGGGTGCGGCGCAAAGGGACGCTTGGGGCCGTGGGAGCGCGCAGGGCGTCAACGGCAAGAGGGCGGCGCAACCCTGAGCCGGACCGACGCCGCTTGTAGCCATGAGCCCTTGGGGACGCAGGAAACTTGGTGTTCCGCTGGCTCCAGAGGGCAGTAAGGCAAACCCATAGCATCGACTCGGAGAAACCTTTCAGGGGAAAAAGACTTCCCAGAGGCCAGCAGGCCGGAGCTCAGGGCCCAGGAGATCGGCTGAGCCATCAGCACCGAGGCGAAGCTCCAGCCGTCTGAGTCCACAAGACGAGCACCGGCCGGGCGCCATGCGCCAAACTGCAGGAAGGGCTCCAGAAAGAAGGCACGCCCTCCAAGCGGGAGACGGCTCATGGCAAGCAACTGGTCGCGGACACTGGCAGAGGCCGGGCCACCACGCTGCATGACCTCACCCAGAGGGCAAGCACGCTGGCCCTTGCCGAAAGCCGCACGACGCCAGAGGACGTCTGCCCATTTGTGCTGCTTGGGGCACACACACGACGTATGGAGCGCGTATGCTGTAGAAGCGAACACGGCGCGTCAGCTAGTCCCAGTGTTTCCCAAGTTCGTTGCTGTCCCACGTGGGCGGTCCTTCTGGTATGCACACCCATTGCCCTACAAACCCGTTGCCAACAAATTTCGACTGCGCCGAAAAAACTAGGCATCTTCTGTCATCCTCAAGCAAGCCCAGCGCCCGTGCCATGTCTCGGAGTTCTTCGTGTTGGGGGCGCCGGCAGCACCAAGATCAGCAACGCAACTTCCCCCGAAGCCCAAAGCCAAGGCAGCCACACCCCAGCCATGAGCCTCCAACCCCTTGCCCAACTTCAATCATACTCATGTGAGCCACCCAGAAACCTCCCTCCCCCCCTCCCCACCCAACTCAGGCGTTTGAGCTATGCGAGGATGGCTGAGATATACAGGCTGTACAAGGGGTCTGTAAAACAAATACAAGGGGTACAAAACGAGTATGTGCGAGGTAAATAAGCGGTGTATGAGGGGGTGTATAAAGGATAAGGAGCATAATATGAGCGGTACATCTGGGCTATGCAATGGTTTGCCCTTTGGGACAAGGGTGCTGCCCAACCCACGTTTCTGGGTAGATACTGCTTGTATAAGCGCTGTTTTTTTGGTATTGTATATTTTCTCCGAGGGCGGGGGGGGGGGGAGCACGCTCTCGCTCGCCTGCAAGCGAGAGATGCCGAGGAGCTCATCTAGAACCACAGGCTCGCCATTGAGGATCCTCAAGGCGCAGGCTGCCCCGATCCCGCAAAACCGCCACAACTCGAGGCGGTTCTCATATTGGCCTCGGTGAAAAACACCGAGGCACACTTGGGGTAGGATGGTCATCCATCTTTGGAAGTGGAATTTCACAACCATAAGAGTTTTCTCCTAGTTGGCCGACACCAGGTCGAACTTGATGCAACATTTGATCGGAAGCAAAGAGTTGTTGCCCGAAATATAAAACATGGGAGGGACGCCCCTCTCTTGATCAAACTAGGAAATCTCTCACCTTAGCTTCCGGCTCAGATAATCAAGGCTTCCGAACATCAGAACCACTGGGTGTTCGGTGCGACCTGCCTCCCGGTGCCAGGTGTTCCTTCAATCTGAAGGGGAAAAAAAACGCCCATGCGCTTGTGGTTGTTTTCCTTCTGCGAGGATTGCTCCAGACAAAACCAGTTGGTGATGAATATCCTCCAGTGGCCCTGGAAAAAGAGGCGACCTTGTTTTGGTCGCTTATTTGGCTATGAATTTTGACATGGAACCACCTCAAAAGTGTTGGTGGACATGA
>CAUJNA010002079.1:67500-102500 GCA_963377175.1 Effrenium voratum | reverse complement strand
TTGCTGCTACTGCTGCTGTTGTTGTTGTCGTCGTTGTCGTTGCTGTCGTTGTTGTTATTGTTGTTGTTGTTGTTGTTGTTGTTGTTGTTGTTCTTGTTCTTGTTCTTGTTGTTGTTGTTCCTGTTATTGTTGTTGTTATTGTTGTTGTTGCTCTTGTTGCTGTTCTTGTTCCTGTTATTGTTGTTGTTGTTGTTGTTGTTGTTGTTGTTGTTGTTGTTGTTGTTGTTGTTGTTGTTGTTGTTCTTGTTGTGGTTCTTGTTGTGGTTCTTGTTGTGGTTCTTGTTGTTGGTCGTGGTGTTCTTGTTGTTGTTCGTGTTGTTGTTCTTGTAGTTATTGTTGTCCTTGTTGCTCTTGTTGGTCTTGTTGCTCTTGTTGCTTTTGGTGTTCTTGTTGTTCTTGTTGCTGTTGTTGCTCTTGTTGCTCTTGTTGCCCGTGTTGTTCTTGTTGTTCTTGTTTGTTAGTGTTGTTATTGTTGCTCTTGCTGTTCTTGTTGTTCTTGTTGTTCTTCTTGTTGTTCTTGTCGCACTTGTTGTTCTTGTTGTTACTTGTTGCTCTTGTTGCTCTTGTTGCTCTTGTTGCTCTTGTTGCTCTTGTTGCTCTTGTTGCTCTTGTTGCTCTTGTTGCTCTTGTTGCTCTTGTTGCTCTTGTTGCTCTTGTTGCTCTTGTTGCTCTTGTTGCTCTTGTTGCTCTTGTTGCTCTTGTTGTTGTTGGCCCGTGTTGTTCTTGATGTTCCTGTTGTTCTTGTTGTTCTTGTTGTTCTTGTTGTTCTTGTTGCTCTTGTTGTTCTTGTTGCTCGTGTTGTTCTTGCTCATCTTGTTGTTCTTGTGGTTCTTGGGGTTCTTGTTGTTCTTGTTGTTCTTTGTTGTTCTTGTTGGTTTTGTTGCTCTTGTTGTTCTTGTTGCTCTTGTTGTTCTTGTGTTTCTTGTGGTTGTTGTTATGCTTGTTGTTCTTGTTGTTCTTGTTGTTCTTGTTGTTCTTGTTGTTCTTGTTGTTCTTGTTGTTCTTGTTGTGGTTCCGGTTGTGGTAGTGGTTGTCGTTGCTGTTTTGGTTGTGGTTGTGGTTGTTGTGGTTGGTGTTGTGGTTGTTGCTGCTGCTGCTGCTGTTGTTGTTGTCGTCGTTGTCGTCGATATTGTTATTGTTGTTGTTGTTCTTGTTGTTCTTGTTCTTGTTGTTGTTATTGTTGATATTATTGTTCTTGTTGTTGCTGTTGTTGCTGTTCTTGTTGTTGTTGTTGTTGTTGTTGCTCTCATTGCTGTTATTGTTGCTGTTCTTGTTGTTGTTGGTGTTGTTGTTGTTCTTGTTCTTGTTATTGTTCTTGTTGTTGTTATTGATTTTGTTGTGTTTGTTGTTATTGTTATTGTTGTTGCTGTTGTTGTTGTTGTTGTTGTTGTTGTTGTTGTTGTTGTTGCTGCTGCTGCTGCTGCTGTTGTTGTTGTTGTTGTTGTTGTTGCTCGTATTGCTGTTCTTGTTCTTGTTCTTGTTTGTTGTTCTTGTTTGTTGTTCTTGTTTGTTGTTGTGTTTGTTGTTTTGTGCGTTGTATGTGTTGTGTTGTGTTGTTGTTGTTGTTGTTGTTGTTGTTGTTGTTGTTGTTGTTGTTGTTGTTGTTGTTGTTGTTGTTGTTGTTGTTGTTGTTGTTGTTGTTGTTGTTGTTGTTGTTGTTGTTGTTGTTGTTGTTGTTGTTGTTGTTGTTGTTGTTGCTTGTTGCTTGTTGCTTGTTGCTGTTGCTGTTGCTGTTGCTGCTGCTGCTGCTGCTGCTGCTGCTGCTGCTGCTGCTGTGTTTGTTATTGTTATTGTTATTGTGATTGTTATTGTTATTGTTGTTGTTGTTGTTGTTGTTGTTGTTGTTGTTGTTGTTGTTGTTGTTGTTGCTGTTGCTGTTGCTGTTGCTGTTGCTGTTGCTGTTGCTGTTGCTGTTGCTGTTGCTGATGCTGTTGTAGTGGTTGTTGTTGCTGCTGCTGCTGTGGTCGTCGTCGTCGTCGGCGTTGGCGTCGACGTCGTCGGCGACATCGTTGTCGTTGTTGGGTGTTGCGGCTTGACTTACAAAAAAGTGCTTCAAGCAAAACATCAGAAAGTACAAATGCAGTACATCTTGTATTCCAGCATAGAAGGGCACAAGACGAAAGAAGCAAAAGCCAAATGCAGCACAAGGCAAAAGACACAAAAGCCGGAAAAACGCAAAGCCTGTAATAGCTTCAAAAAATCATCCAAACCACCAGAGAGTAGGATAGACCGAGCAACCAAGTGCCAAACATACATTGGTCAACCTCACATCACAGAAGACATGCTCTCCGGTCAACGCTAGGTCACCATTCATAGCGGCACATCTGAACCGACTTCGGCGGTCCTGGAAGAGCATGCCCATGATGGCGACCATGGCAAGGCGGCCGTTGGCAAGCTCCGAAGCAAGCTTCTTCTTCTTCTCCTCTGGGTCCGTGGAAGTCAGCACCTTCCAGCCGAAGTCGCCCGCCGCACCAGGAGTTCCGGGGGACTGCGGCTTGGACACCTCGCAGAAGCCCATGTAAGCCAAGATTTGCGCCCAACCAAGAACTGGCACCTTGGAAATGGCCGCCAAGCCGTTCGGCACGTCGGCGAACTTCAGGCCCAAGGACGGGGACAGGTAGCCCGGAAACTTGCCGGTGATCTCCGGAGTCATGTACCCCATTGTCGCGAGCATGGAAATTCTGCCGTGCTTGATCTCCGTCTGGCGTCGGCGGGCGAACACGTCGGCGTTGCCATCGGCCGTGAATCCAACGGGGTCCCAGAATCCCACAGGCGGCTGCACGCCAAGCTCGCTCTCGAATGCACGCCAAGCAGAGGCGGTGTTAAGAGCCAGGCCACCCCAGGCACTGCCGGTGACGCCATCCTGTCAGGGATAGACTTGGCAAGAGCGCAACTAGCAAGCGGCCCGCGCTTCGACGTTCACAGCCTTCATGGATGGACACTTGTTTGCAATCTCCTCAATAGTCCAAAGCAACGCGGCGTGGACGACTGTTTGTCAAACAATTCCAACAGGGTAAAGAAAGCTGAACTGGGTCAACTAATGAAGCCAGTCCTTGCTTGCAAGCAAAGATACTCGGTTGGACTTTCAACCTCTTCAAGCCGCAGCAAGGAAATATGGCCAAGCTACGGTTGCCAGTTGCTGCGATCCTGTAAAATGACAAGGCTTGTTGATTTGAACTGCAAGGTGCAAGCCGTCAAGTGAGCCCTAATCCAGCCTGCTACTCAAGGGGTCTACCCAAAATCTGCACAGAATCCAAAGGGCTTGTTGACCTCCGCACCAAGTAAACAGCGAGGAGACCGTCCCCAATTCTAATCAGGTTTGATTGTTCCTCATCTGGTGTGTGTGGAAACATAACCTTAGGCTTCCCTTCGGAAGGATCCAAAACAATAAACCCAAGAACAGGCTTTAGCAAGACAACATGTAGCACGGCCCACGACTTCCATTCACTCTTGGGAATATGTGTCTCGAAACCAGAAACAGCTCCAACTGCTAGCTTCCCTCTTTAAGACATACGAACAAAAGGGGATACAGTACTCTGAAGCACGCCCAATCTGCACAAGTTCTTCAACTGAGATCCTGAGTAGCGGCATTGATACTGTCGCCAGCCGGAATAATCAACCTGATGGACTATCATGGGGTGCCGCAAAACGTGAACCCTACCTGCCAACCAGGGGATTCTTCTCCTTCTATCCCAAAGTCGCTCTGGTCTCTCTGGTCTCTCTGGTCTCTCTGGTCTCTCTGGTCTTTTTGCCGACTTCAGAAACGTCGGTGGTCCTGGAAGAGCATGCCCATGATGGCGACCATGGCAAGGCGGCCGTTGGCAAGCTCCGAAGCAAGCTTCTTCTTCTTCTCCTCTGGGTCCGTGGAAGTCAGCACCTTCCAGCCGAAGTCGCCCGCCGCACCAGGAGTTCCGGGGGACTGGGGCTTAGACACCTCGCAGAAGCCCATGTAAGCCAAGATTTGCGCCCAACCAAGAACTGGCACCTTGGAAATGGCCGCCAAGCCGTTCGGCACGTCGGCGAACTTCAGGCCCAAGGACGGGGACAGGTAGCCCGGGAACTTGCCGGTGATCTCCGGAGTCATGTACCCCATTGTCGCGAGCATGGAAATTCTGCCGTGCTTGATCTCCGTCTGGCGTCGGCGGGCGAACACGTCGGCGTTGCCATCGGCCGTGAATCCAACGGGGTCCCAGAATCCCACAGGCGGCTGCACGCCAAGCTCGCTCTCGAATGCACGCCAAGCAGAGGCGGTGTTAAGAGCCAGGCCACCCCAGGCACTGCCGGTGACGCCATCCTGTCAGGGATAGACTTGGCAAGAGCGCAAAAGGCCCGCGCTTCGCCCTTTCAGTCTACTTCAGCAGATTAGCAGTTGATGCAGGGTGGTTGGGATTGGCTGAGGATTGGTGTAGGGTGTGGTTTGGAGTAGATTGGCTTCAAGTTGGGTAGGGTGTAGGGTTGGTCTAAGGTGGTCTAGGCTTGGTCTAGGCTTGGTTTGGCGACTGTAGCATAGAAGGGCACAAGACGAAAGAAGCAAAAGCCAAATGCAGCACAAGGCAAAAGACACGAAAGCCGGAAAACCGCAAAGCCTGTAATAGCTTCAAAAAATCATCCAAACCACCAGAGAGTAGGATAGACCGAGCAACCAAGTGCCAAACATACATTGGTCAACGTCACATCACAGAAGACATGCTCTCCGGTCAACGCTAGGTCGCCATTCATAGCTGCACATCTGAACCGACTTCGGCGGTCCTGGAAGAGCATGCCCATGATGGCGACCATGGCGAGGCGGCCGTTGGCAAGCTCCGAAGCAAGCTTCTTCTTCTTCTCCTCTGGGTCCGTGGAAGTCAGCACCTTCCAGCCGAAGTCGCCCGTCGCACCAGGAGTTCCGGGGGACTGCGGCTTGGACACCTCGCAGAAGCCCATGTAAGCCAAGATTTGCGCCCAACCAAGAACTGGCACCTTGGAAATGGCCGCCAAGCCGTTCGGCACGTCGGCGAACTTCAGGCCCAGAGACGGGGACAGGTAGCCCGGAAACTTGCCGGTGATCTCCGGAGTCATGTACCCCATTGTCGCGAGCATGGAAATTCTGCCGTGCTTGATCTCTGTCTGGCGTCGGCGGGCGAACACGTCGGCGTTGCCATCGGCCGTGAATCCAACGGGGTCCCAGAATCCCACAGGCGGCTGCACGCCAAGCTCGCTCTCGAAGGCACGCAGGGGAGAGGCAGTGTAGTTGGCCCAGTCACCCCAGGCGCTGCCAGTCAAGCCATCCTGTGCGTGGTTTCAGCTAGCAACCACTGGGATCAATGAAGTGCTAAAATGCAATATGATGCACTATGATGCACCAAGGACACGCGCATCCATGCTGTGAATATCAAGGAAACGGGCTGATGTCACCAACGCTTGTGATGTATATCAGTCAATAGAACTTTAATACATATTGAAACTCTGATCTGATCCAATCAAAGCAAGTGCCATTCATCTGTCTCATCTTGCAACAAGGATCAGGAGGAGTGTGCCAACTGGTGATGTAAAAAGAACAACAAGTCTATGAAGCACAGATTCAATACCATGTGTTTGTCGATGTCGCGTTGAGATGTGTGTGCATCTATTATAATATCACTCAACTCACCACACCAGCTGCATATCTATGACTTTTTGATTTTGCTCACCACCTTTACACTCCGCCAGCAACGTAAGCAGCATGTATAGAGTCATGTGCCCATGGCACCTGGAAGAACATGCCGATGATGGCCATCATGGCCAGGCGGCCGTTGGCAAGCTCGGCGGAAAGCTTCTTGGTCTTCTCCTCCGGATCTGAGGAGGTCAGGACCTTGAAGCCGTAGTCTCCCGGAGTGCCGGTCTTGTAGTCCTCGAAGCCACCGCTGAACTCCACAAAGCCGAAGTAGGCGGCGATCTGCGCCCATCCTGCCACGGGCACCTTGGACACGGCAGCCAGCCCGTTCGGGATGTCCGCGAATTTCAGCCCAGCAGATGGGGACAGGAAGCCCGGCCTTAGGTGGTGATGTGATAGCAACTGGGTGATCGTGTCAATAAGCTTCAATGCATTCTACTACACATCAACATCATTCAAGTTCGCTGAATTGCTCTCAAGAGCCACCCATGAGCTGACACCACAACACCACAAGTTGGCCTGGCAGTCATGTCATGCCATGCCACCTCAAATCACGTCAAGTTGTGTTCCGTCATGATGCACTGTACATGTCACAGCATGTCACAGCATGTCACAGCATGTCACAGCATGTCACAGCATGTCACAGCATGTCACAGCATGTCACAGCATGTCACAGCATGTCACAGCATGTCACAGCATGTCACAGCATGTCACAGCATGTCATGTTCTGTCATGTCATGGCACGGCATTTTTCGGGTCGTGCCGTATCATGTCATCTTGCATCGCCTCATGCCGCATTCACAAGTCTATGCTGCCAACATCAGGGCTGATTTGATCACGGCAAACGTGCACGCATGCACCGCGCATGCACCACATATGCGCTATACACCAACACCCAGCTCAACTCATTCAACTCATGCAACTCAGCTCCAGGCAGCTTGCCCGTGATCTCAGGGGTGATGTAACCTCAGCCAAGGCGCTTACTCTTGCCAGCACTTGGTGTGTTTAATGTGTTCCTGCCCAACTGCTGCCGTGATCAACGCTAATTACTGCTTCTTCTGCTTTCCCGTTGTTGCTGCTGTTGCCTCTGTGGCTTTGCGCTGTTTGCTTTTTCAACTCATAACTGATCATGCTGCTTCTGTTGCTTCTACTGCTCTTTCTAAAACTTCTAGTCAATCTATTTCTTCTTCGTCTTCTTCGGCCGAACAAGCCTAGATCAGCCTAGACACCCATGGCGGCCATCATGGAGATACGTCCGTGCTTCAGCTCCACGGATCGGCGGCGCTTGAATGTCGCGACATCGCCATCGGAGGTAAATCCGACGGGGTCCCAGAATCCCACTGGCGCCTGCACGCCCAGCTCGCTCTCGAAGGCACGCAGGGGAGAGGCAGTGTAGTTGGCCCAGTCACCCCAGGCGCTGCCAGTCAAGCCATCCTGTGCATGGTTTCAGCTAGCAACCACTGAGATCAATGAAGTGCTAAGATGCAATATGTGGTTTATATTTACATCAACCAAAAAAACTTTAATAGATCTTGCAAGTCTGAATAGTTCATCTGTCTGATATTTCAACAAGGGAGTAGTGAGCCAACTGGTGATGTGAAAAACAAACTCTAGGAAGCACGGATTGAATACAATGCTTTTAGCGTTGTGTACATGCGTGCATGTATTAGTCTGCCTGAACTCTCCACACAAGCTGCGTATCCATGACGGTTTACTTATCCTCACCACCTTTACACTCCGCCAGCAACGTAAGCAGCATATACAGGGTCATGTGCCCATGGCACCTGGAAGAACATGCCGATGATGGCCATCATGGCCAGGCGGCCGTTGGCAAGCTCGGCGGAAAGCTTCTTGGTCTTCTCCTCCGGATCTGAGGAGGTCAGGACCTTGAAGCCGTAGTCTCCCGGAGTGCCGGTCTTGTAGTCCTCGAAGCCACCGCTGAACTCCACAAAGCCGAAGTAGGCGGCGATCTGCGCCCATCCTGCCACGGGCACCTTGGACACGGCAGCCAGCCCGTTCGGGATGTCCGCGAATTTCAGCCCAGCAGATGGGGACAGGAAGCCTGGCCTTAGGTGGTGATGTGATAGCAACTGGGTGATCGTGTCAATAAGCTTCAATGCATTCTACTACACATCAACATCATTCAAGTTCGCTGAATTGCTCTCAAGTGCCACCCATGAGCTGACACCACAACACCACAAGTTGGCCTGGCAGTCATGTCATGCCATGCCACGTCACATCACGTCAAGTTGTGTTCCGTCATGCTATTTGATCACAGCAAACGTGCACGCATGCACCGTGCATGCACCACATGCGCTATACACCAACACCCAGCTCAACTCGTTCAACTCACGCAACTCAGCTCCAGGCAGCTTGCCTGTGATTTCAGGGGTGATGTAACCTCAGCCAAGGCTCGTACTCTTGCCAGCACTTGGTGTGTTCAATGTGTTCCTGCCCAACTGCCACCCCGTCTTCCTGTTCTTGCTGTGACTGTTCGACCCATGCGACATGTATCAGCCAAAAAACAACAAGAAAAAATAGAACAGCTCCACAAGCACTTCTTCTGCAGAGGGTAACTGCGGTTTTCTGCACACGGCTCAATGATTGTTGCACGTCATGCTTCGCCGTGATCAATGCTAACTACTGTTTCTTCTGCTTTCCCGTTGTTGCTGCTGTTTCTTCTTTGGCTGATATTTGCTGCTTCAACTGATGCTACTGCTTCTGTTGCTTCTCCTGCTCTTTCTAAAACTTCTAGTCAATCTATTTCTTCGTCTTCTTCGGCCGAACAAGCCTAGATCAGCCTAGACACCCATGGCGGCCATCATGGAGATACGCCCATGCTTCAGCTCCACGGATCGGCGGCGCTTGAATGTCGAGACATCGCCATCAGAGGTAAATCCGACGGGGTCCCAGAAGCCCACTGGCGCTTGCACCCCAAGTTCGCTCTCGAAGGCACGCAGGGGAGAGGCAGTGTAGTTGGCCCAGTCACCCCAGGCGCTGCCAGTCAAGCCATCCTGTGCATGGTTTCAGCTAGCAACCACTGGGATCAATGAAGTGCTAAGATGCAAGATGGTGCAAGATGATGCACTATAACTTGTATCAGCCAATATGACTTTGATCGATCTTACAAGTCTGAGCTGATCCAAGCAAAGCGAGTACAAGAACCAAGAGTAGTGAGCCAACTGGTGATGTGAAAAAAACCGATGAAGCACAGATTAAATACCATGTGTTTGTACAAACAGCGTATCTACGACGTTTTGCTTCTCCTCACCACCTTTTGACCCCGCCAGCAACATAATCAGCATATATATATATACGCACACACACACACACACCCCGCACCAAAACAAAACAATCAACAACAACAAAAAAGCGCCCACGGGCTTTGCATGTTCACGGAAGTGAGCTCAATTCACAATATTGGCAGACTTGGCAGACTTGCGCAGATCATTCATTCAGACCTTGCCACGATGCCGGTAGAGCCGGCGAAGCCAATGGACAGAAGTTTCACAAATACAAGAACTATAGTTCTCTTTCTCTATCATTTCTTCCGCCTGCTTTCCTTCCTTCCTTCCTCTTCTTCCTTTTTTCTTTCTGTTTTTTGATGTTTTTCCTTTCTGTCTGTCTGTCTGTCTGTCTGTCTGTCTGTCTGTCTGTCTGTCTGTCTGTCTGTCTGTCTGTCTGTCTGTCTGTCTGTCTGTCTGTCTGTGTCTCTCTCTCTCTCTGTCTCTCTCTCTCTCTCTCTCTCTCTCTCTCTCTCTCTCTCCTCTTTGTTCTTTTTGCGTTCGCGTATCGATCTCTCTCTCTATCTGTCTACCTATCTATCTGTCTATCTATCTGGTTGTCTGTCTATCTATCTATCTATCTATGTGTTTTCTAATTATCGGCCCACCTATCTATCCAGCTATCTACCTACTTACATACCTATGCATCTGTATATCTTTTTCTACCGATCTTGTTTCCACCTGACTATATCCCGATCTATCTATCTATCTGTCTGTCTATCTATCTACCAAGCTATCTATCTACCCGCTCGCAAACCTTGGCCAACACCAACACATCTGCTCACTTTTTTTGCCTTTGTCAATGCCACACAATTTGCTAAAACAGTGTCTGCCAAGCTGCGTGGACTCAGGGAGCCATAGTAGCTCTGGCGGCAAAACAGCAGGGGGCCTGGCACTTGAAGAACGCACCGCGTTCTGCGACGCTGTGCGGTCTTCGCGCGATGAAGGCAAATGACCCATCGCGGCGGGGCTGTATACAATCCACTGCAATGTCAGAAAGACGCTGTTGTTGTCCTACACTCTGCAACAAGCTGGACAAGGATCTGCAAGTAGCAGCGTGAGTGGTCATGACAGGATGCGTGGCAAGGCTATCTTTGCGCAGGAAGCTACGGCAGGAGTCAGCGAAAAAGAGAGTACGCACTCCCGCAGGTACGGGAAGTTCAACGCGGCAGACTTTTTGCACAAGCAAGCGTTCCAAACGGTGGCGTCGCACCGCCTCTGAATTGGTAGAAAGCGCCTGCCGTCCGGAATTGTTCGAACGCGTGCGCAAGCGGGCAAGTCCTGCGCAGAAGAGCTGCTCCCCGCCTCACCTGGCAACAAATATGCCAGAGCTCAGCTCAACGTCCATGGCCAGCTCAAGGAATGCAACCCCACGCATGGAGTCAAGTGAAATGTCCAGGGTTATCAGTCTTATCATTATCATTTTCACGCCCTGCAGGCAGCGGCGCAGGCGGGCCAGCGAAAGTCAAGTGAACCATTGTTTGCCGAGCTGGCGCGCTCCAACACGATGTTGAGGAGTACTTGTTGTCTTGCAATTACGCAGGTGCAAGCGCGAGAGAAGCACAATGCGAACACACCGCACTGCCGGGCACAAGCGGGCCACCTCTCGGCGGCTACCGCCGCGGGCATACCATGCTGGGGCCGCAAGTGAGCCCATGAGGGGCGTTTCCAAAACAAGTGTCCGGCGGAGCGCAAGACCTCTGTCTCATACTGGCTGACGCGCTTCTTCCGAGGAGAGGTGGCACGAGTGGCGAAAGTGTTGGCATTGTTGACACTGCGCAGGCACACACACTTTTCCTGCGCGGCGAAGGATAGCATGCTGAGCTGCCTCACGGAGCCATCGCGTCTGCGCGAGCCTGGCGAGGGTCACCTGCATGCCCGCTGACACAGAGTGCGAAGAACACATCCCGAGACGCAGGAGTCCCAAGGCTTCACTAAAGCTTCAGCTACTGCCGTACGCAGTTCTTCCATTATGGGAGGCGCACCAAGCTCAAGACCATAGCGCCGCTTGGCGATGGCGACCGCGGCAAGGCACCGGCGTCGCGCTTCAAAGTGCGAGGGAGCATACTGGAGCGCGCCGAGAGTTCTACGGAAGAAGAGCGGCTCAGGGGACGGCGAGGTCGCCGCGGCGCATGTCGCTTATATAGCCTGCTCAAGTGGAAGATGGGTTACGATTAGCTGCGTCGTACTGCGGTTAGCGACAAGGCCAGTAAGGCCATCAAGATCGTCAGTGACATTAAGTGCCAATTGCAAGGCAGTCGAATGTTCCGCGCGCAGCGATCGATTGTCGATGAAGGCGCCGGCGCGGGCCTCCGGCGCTTCATTCTGCAGCATGCGGCGCCAGCGCGTTAATGGAAACAATGCTGAGTGGGCAGCCCTGCGGCGCGAGCGAAGCAGCAGAGGCACAACCTGTCGTTGCGCAGCCCGAAGAAACCGGAGGGAGCAGACTTGCCGGCAGAGCGAGCCTCGCCTCCGCACCAACAGGGACGGGGCTAGAGACAGCGGCGGGAGCAGCTCCACCAGAGCCAGGAGAAGAATCCGCAGCGGCGGAGCCCGAGGGGGCGGCGCTGCTCACCCGACTTGCGGCAAGGGGAGGCACCATAATCCGCAGAAAGCATTTGTCCAAAGCGAGCGTAGCCTCCGAGCCAAGAAACTGGGTGAGCAGAAGCACCAAAAGCCTGCATAAGGCCAGACACATCACCACAAGGGCCAGGAGCGCAAGAGCTCCGTGCCTTCGCCTGACACCAGCAGGGCCAGGATGCGAAGCCTCCCCGGCGCAAGGAGCGCGCCGGGGCGAGAGCCGAACAGAACAAGCAAGCCCCCGCACGGACAGCCCAAACGGACAAGAACAACCACGAGCCAACGCCAGTGCAGCCCGAGGACGAAACAGAGGCCGAGGCAAAAGCGAGACAAACGGGCAAGCCAAGAACCCCAAACCACAGCCAAAAAGGGAGCCGGACCACACACACACCCACACACACCCACACACACACACCCACACCCACACACACACACACCCACGCAAACCCACACACACACACCCACACACACACACACACACACACACACACACACACACACACACACACACACACACACACACACACACACACACACACACACACACACACACACACACACACACACACACACACACACACACACACACACACACACACACACACACACACCCACACACACACCCACATCCCCACACACCCCCACACACCCGCACACACCCCCACACACCCCCCACACACCCCCACACACCCCCACACACCCCCACACACCCCCACACACCCCCACACACCCCCACACACCCCCACACCCCACACACCCGGGCGCCCCCAAGTCAACCCACGAGCACACTCGGGGGACAGCCTCATGCAGGAGAGCCGAGCCCGCAGCGAATCCGAACGGTCTCCGGAAAGCAAGCCTCTTCACGGGGCGCGGCGGCGCCCCCCTCTCACACTGCGTATAAAGACCTTATCTCACCCAATATGACTTTAATAGATCTTACCTGACCTGATCCAAGCAAAGTGGGTACAAGAATCAAGAGTAGTGAGCCAACTGGTGATGCAAAGAACAACAAATCTGATTGGATGCCGTGTGTCTGTCGATGTGTTGACGCGTGCGTGCATTACTCCGCCTAAATTCACCACACAAGCTACGTCTCTAAGACGTTTTGCTTATCCCCACCACCTTTCGACTCTGCCAGCAACATAGGCAGCATATATACAGAGAGAGAGACAGATGTATTAATATGCACCCCCCCCCCCAAACAAAAAACATTTCACAATGTTTTGCGGACTTGGCAGACTCTGTCACCCATGCCAGTAGAGCCGGCGAAGCTGGTGGGCGGAAGTTTCAAAATTATAAAAACTATAGTTATTGTTCTCTTTCTTTTCTTGACTCATGTTCTCTTCTTCTTGCTTTCCTTCCTTCCTTCTTTCTGTTGTTCTTTATTTATGTATGCCTTTCGTGGTTTGTTCATTTATTTCCGTCTGTCTTTCTTTTCTTATCTCTCTCTCTCTCTCTCTCTCTTTGCTCTTGTTATATTTACATATTGATCTTTCTATCTCTCTATCTCTCTATCTATCTATCTATCTTTCTATCTATCTTTCTTTCTATCCATCCATCTATCTATCTACCTACCTACATACCTACGCATCTATCTAGCTATCTACCTAATTACCTATCGAGGAACCCCGTCTTTATCTATCTATCTTTCTTTCTACCTGTCTATATCTATGTCTTTATAGATATGTATATATATATACCTATCTATCTATCTGTCTATCTATCTGTCTGTCTATGTATCCATTTATCCATCCATCCATCCATCATTCCATCTAGCCATCCATCCATCCCTCCATGCGTCCGTCCGTCCGTCCGTCCGTCCGTCCGTCCATCCATCCATCCATCCATCTATCTGCTGCTACGCATCTTCCGTCTCTCATCTCAACTCATCTGCAAAATATACTAAAACAACTAAGTTCCCTGAATGAAAACTGTTCTGCACAAACCTGCTAAGAAGCATGCAAACCGCTGGTATTTATAAGATGTTTTCAATATCAAAGGGTTGGCGTGGTTTTCTTGTAAGTCATTTGTTGAAGAAGCAATTCTCCAATGTCCATAATATGCTGAACTATCACCTGTATTTCCCGCGCACAAGTTCAAAAGGATAATAAGGTGCACAACCAAACAGGAATGGATGAAAGCAGATGCTGTAAAGCGTTTAAAGCACTTGTGGATTCAAGATTCAAGATTGCCAGAACTCTAGATCTGGAATCTTGAATCCGCGAGCCACCTGCATGAAGATGCGTGAAAGCGCTTTAAAGCATTTATTTTTTTGGGGGGGGGCCAAACTGGATTCAAGATTCCTGGAAATCTTGAATCTTGAATCCAAAAGTGCCTTAAAGCGCTTTGAAGCATTCTAGGTGGATAGAGTCACAGTCAACTGTGCAGACGCGGGCATGAGTTAGATGGTCAAATTGGAGTGCCTGTAAAGTGCGTGGAAATCACTAAAAAGTACTATAAATACCGTTAAATTCTCTTGAGGCGTGGGTTTTGGGGGGTACCATATATACAAAGTCATGTGCCACGGCACCTGGAAGAACATGCCGATGATGGCCATCATGGCCAGGCGGCCGTTGGCAAGCTCGGCGGAAAGTTTCTTGGTCTTCTCCTCCGGATCTGAGGAGGTCAGGACCTTGAAGCCGTAGTCTCCCGGAGTGCCGGTCTTGTAGTCCTCGAAGCCACCGCTGAACTCCACAAAGCCGAAGTAGGCGGCGATCTGCGCCCATCCTGCCACAGGCACCTTGGACACGGCAGCCAGCCCGTTCGGGATGTCCGCGAATTTCAGCCCAGAAGATGGGGACAGGAAGCCTGGCCTTAGGTGGTGATGTGGTAGCAACTGGGTGATCGTGTCAACAAGCTTCAATGCATTCTACTACACGTCAACATCATTCAAGTTCGCTAAACTGCCTTCAAGTGCCACCCATGAGCTGACACCACAACACTACACAAGTTGGCCTGGCAGTCATGTCATGCCGTGCCACGTCACACGATGTCAGGTTGCGTTCCGTCATGATACGCTATACATGTCACAGCATGTCGCAGCATGTCACAGCATGTCACAGCAAGTCACAGCATGCCACAGCGTGTCACAGCATGTCACAGCATGTCACAGCATGTCACAGCGTCATGTTATGTCATGTCATGTCTTGGCACGGCAGCTTTCGGGCCATGCCATATCATGTCATCTTGCATCGCCGCATGCCGCATTCACAAGTCTCTGCTGCCAGAATCAGGGTGATTTGATCACAACGTGCACGCATGCGCCGCGCATGCGTAATGCATGCACTATGCAGCAACACCCAGCTCAACTCATTCAACTCATGCAACTCAGCTCCAGGCAGCTTGCCCGTGATCTCAGGGGTAATGTAACCTCAGCCAAGGCTCTTACTCTTGCCAGCACTTGGTGTGTTTAATGTGTTCCTGCCCAACTGCTACCACGTCTTGCTGTTCTTGCAGTGCCTGTTCGACTCATGCGACATGTATCAGTCAAGGAACAACAAGAAAAGATAAAACAGTTCTACAAGCACTTCTTCTACAGATGCTCACTGTGTTGCTCTGCACAAGGCTCAATGATGGTTGCACGTCATGCTGCTTCCCCATTGTTGCTGCTGTTTCTTCTTTGGCTGATATTTGCTGCTTCAACTGATGCTACTGCTTCTGTTGCTTCCACTGCTCTTTCTATACTTCTAATCGTTCTACTTCTTCTACTTCTTCTACGTCTTCTTCCGCCGCACAAGCCTAGATCAGCCTAGACACCCATGGCGGCCATCATGGAGATACGCCCGTGCTTCAGCTCCACGGATCGGCGGCGCTTGAATGTCGAGACATCGCCATCAGAGGTAAATCCGACGGGGTCCCAGAAGCCCACTGGCGCTTGCACCCCAAGCTCGCTCTCGAAGGCACGCAGGGGAGAGGCAGTGTAGTTGGCCCAGTCACCCCAGGCGCTGCCCGTCAAGCCATCCTGTGCGAGATTTCAGCTAGCAACTACTGGGGTCAATGAAGTGCTAAGATGCAAAATGATGCACTATGATGCATCAGGCACGCCTACATGCTGTGAATATCCAAGAAACGGGCTGATGTCACCAACATGTGCAATTTATATAGCAACCCAAAAACTTTAATAGATCTTGCAAGTCTGATCTGATCCAACCAAAGCGAGTACAGTGCATCTGTCTGAAGCACGGATTGAATACAATGTGTTTGGCGTTGTGTAAGTGCGTGCATATGTTAATCTGACTAAACTCACCACACAAGCTGCGTATCTATGACGGTTTGCTTATCTTCACCACCTGCTAACTCCGCCCGCAACATAAGCAGCATGTATAGAGTCATGTGCCCATGGCACCTGAAAGAACATGCCGATGATGGCCATCATGGCCAGGCGGCCGTTGGCAAGCTCGGCGGAAAGCTTCTTGGTCTTCTCCTCCGGATCTGAGGAGGTCAGGACCTTGAAGCCGTAGTCTCCCGGAGTGCCGGTCTTGTAGTCCTCGAAGCCACCGCTGAACTCCACAAAGCCGAAGTAGGCGGCGATCTGCGCCCATCCTGCCACGGGCACCTTGGACACGGCAGCCAGCCCGTTCGGGATGTCCGCGAATTTCAGCCCAGCAGATGGGGACAGGAAGCCTGGCCTTAGGTGGTGATGTGATAGCAACTGGGTGATCGTGTCAATAAGCTTCAATGCATTCTACTACACTTCAACATCATTCAAGTTCGCTAAACTGCTCTCAAGTGCCACCCATGAGCTGACACCACAACACTACACAAGTTGGCCTGGCAGTCATGTCATGCCGTGCCACGTCACATCATGTCAAGTTGTGTTCCGTCATGATACGCTATACATGTCACAGCATGTCAGAGCATGTTGCAGCATGTCGCAGCATGTCACAGCATGTCACAGCATGTCACAACATGTCACAGCGTGTCACAGCATGTCACAGCATGTCACAGCATGTCACAGCGTCATGTGCTGTCATGTCATGTCATGTCATGTCTTGGGCAGCTTTCGGGCCATGCCAGATCATATCATCTTGCATCGCGTCATGCTGCATTCACAAGTCTCTGCTGCCAGAATCAGGGCTGATTTGATCACAGCAAACGTGCACGCATGCGCCGCGCATGCGTAATGCATGCACTATGCAGCAACACCCAGCTCAACTCATTCAACTCATGCAACTCAGCTCCAGGCAGCTTGCCCGTGATCTCAGGGGTAATGTAACCTCAGCCAAGGCTCTTACTGTGCCAGCACTTGGTGTGTTTAATGTGTTCCTGCCCAACTGCTACCACGTCTTGCTGTTCTTGCAGTGCCTGTTCGACTCATGCGACATGTATCAGTCAAGGAACAACAAGAAAAGATAAAACAGTTCTACAAGCACTTCTTCTACAGATGGTCACTGTGTTGCTCTGCACAAGGCTCAATGATGGTTGCACGTCATGCTGCTTCCCCATTGTTGCTGCTGTTTCTTCTTTGGCTGATATTTGCTGCTGCAACTGATGCTACTGCGTTGCTTCTACTGCTCTTTCTAAACTTCTAATCGTTCTACTTCTTCTACTTCTTCTACGTCTTCTTCCGCCGCACAAGCCTAGATCAGCCTAGACACCCATGGCGGCCATCATGGAGATACGCCCGTGCTTCAGCTCCACGGATCGGCGGCGCTTGAATGTCGAGACATCGCCATCGGAGGTAAATCCGACGGGGTCCCAGAAGCCCACTGGCGCTTGCACCCCAAGCTCGCTCTCGAAGGCACGCAGGGGAGAGGCAGTGTAGTTGGCCCAGTCACCCCAGGCGCTGCCAGACAAGCCATCCTGTGCGAGATTTCAGCTAGCAACTACTGGGGTCAATGAAGTGCTAAGATGCAAAATGATGCACTATGATGCATCAGGCACGCCTACATGCTGTGAATATCCAAGAAACGGGCTGATGTCACCAACATGTGCGATTTATATAGCAACCCAAAAACTTTAATAGATCTTGCAAGTCTGATCTGATCCAACCAAAGCGAGTACAGTGCCTCTTTCTGAAGCACGGATTGAATACAATGTGTTTGGCGTTGTGTAAGTGCGTGCATATATGAATCTGACTAAACTCACCACACAAGCTGCGTATCTATGACGGTTTGCTTATCTTCACCACCTGCTAACTCCGCCCGCAACATAAGCAGCATGTATAGAGTCATGTGCCCATGGCACCTGAAAGAACATGCCGATGATGGCCATCATGGCCAGGCGGCCGTTGGCAAGCTCGGCGGAAAGCTTCTTGGTCTTCTCCTCCGGATCTGAGGAGGTCAGGACCTTGAAGCCGTAGTCTCCCGGAGTGCCGGTCTTGTAGTCCTCGAAGCCACCGCTGAACTCCACAAAGCCGAAGTAGGCGGCGATCTGCGCCCATCCTGCCACGGGCACCTTGGACACGGCAGCCAGCCCGTTCGGGATGTCCGCGAATTTCAGCCCAGCAGATGGGGACAGGAAGCCTGGCCTTAGGTGGTGATGTGGTAGCAACTGGGTGATTGTGTCAATAAGCTTCAATGCATTCTACTACACTTCAACATCATTCAAGTTTGCTAAACTGCTCTCAAGTGCCACCCATGAGCTGACACCACAACACCACAAGTTGGCCTGGCAGTCATGTCATTCCGTGCCACGTCGCACGATGTCAGGTTGCGTTCCGTCATGATACGCTATACATGTCACAGCATGTCACAGCATGTCACAGAATGCCACAGCATGTCACAGCATGTCACAGCATGTCACAGCATGTCACAGCATGTCACAGCATGTCACAGCATGTCACAGCGGTCATGTTATGTCATGTCATGTCTTGGCAAGGCAGCTTTCGGGCCATGCCATATCATGTCATCTTGCATCGCCTCATGCCGCATTCATAAGTCTCTGCTGCCAGAATCAGGGCTGATTTGATCACAGCAAACGTGCACGCATGCGCCGCGCATGCGTAATGCATGCACTATGCAGCAACACCCAGCTCAACTCATGCAACTCATGCAACTCAGCTCCAGGCAGCTTGCCCGTGATCTCAGGGGTAATGTAACCTCAGCCAAGGCTCTTACTCTTGCCAGCACTTGGTGTGTTTGACGTGTTCCTGCCCAACTGCTACCACGTCTTGCTGTTCTTGCAGTGCCTGTTCGACTCATGCGACATGTATCAGTCAAGGAACAACAAGAAAAGATAAAACAGTTCTACAAGCGCTTCTTCTACAGATGCTCACTGTGTTGCTCTGCACAAGGCTCAATGATGGTTGCACGTCATGCTGCTTCCCCATTGTTGCTGCTGTTTCTTCTTTGGCTGATATTTGCTGCTTCAACTGATGCTACTGCGTTGCTTCTACTGCTCTTTCTAAACTTCTAATCGTTCTACTTCTTCTACTTCTTCTACGTCTTCTTCCGCCGCACAAGCCTAGATCAGCCTAGACACCCATGGCGGCCATCATGGAGATACGCCCGTGCTTCAGCTCCACGGATCGGCGGCGCTTGAATGTCGAGACATCGCCATCAGAGGTAAATCCGACGGGGTCCCAGAAGCCCACTGGCGCTTGCACCCCAAGCTCGCTCTCGAAGGCACGCAGGGGAGAGGCAGTGTAGTTGGCCCAGTCACCCCAGGCGCTGCCCGTCAAGCCATCCTGTGCGAGATTTCAGCTAGCAATTACTGGGGTCAATGAAGTGCTAAGATGCAAAATGATGCACTATGATGCATCAGGCACGCCTACATGCTGTGAATATCAAGGAAACGGGCTGATGTCACCAACATGTGTGATTTATATCAACCACAAAAACTTTAATAGATCTTGCAAGTCTGATCTGATCCAACCAAAGCGAGTACAGTGCATCTGTCTGAAGCACGGATTGAATACAATGTGTTTGGCGTTGTGTAAGTGCGTGCATATATTAATCTGACTAAACTCACCACACAAGCTGCGTATCTATGACGGTGTGCTTATCTTCACCACCTGCTAACTCCGCCCGCAACATAAGCAGCATGTATAGAGTCATGTGCCCATGGCACCTGGAAGAACATGCCGATGATGGCCATCATGGCCAGGCGGCCGTTGGCAAGCTCGGCGGAAAGCTTCTTGGTCTTCTCCTCCGGATCCGAGGAGGTCAGGACCTTGAAGCCGTAGTCTCCCGGAGTGCCGGTCTTGTAGTCCTCGAAGCCACCGCTGAACTCCACAAAGCCGAAGTAGGCGGCGATCTGCGCCCATCCTGCCACGGGCACCTTGGACACGGCAGCCAGCCCGTTCGGGATGTCCGCGAATTTCAGCCCAGCAGATGGGGACAGGAAGCCCGGCCTTAGGTGGTGATGTGGTAGCAACTGGGTGATCGTGTCAATAAGCTTCAATGCATTCTACTACACATCAACATCATTCAAGTTCGCTGAATTGCTCTCAAGAGCTACCCATGAGCTGACACCACAACACCACAAGTTGGCCTGGCAGTCATGTCATGCCGTGCCACGTCACATCATGTCAAGTTGTGTTCCGTCATGATACGCTATACATGTCACAGCATGTCAGAGCATGTTGCAGCATGTCGCAGCATGTCACAGCATGTCACAGAATGCCACAGCATGCCACAGCATGTCACAGCATGTCACAGCATGTCATGTTCTGTCATGTCATGGCAGCTTTCGGGCCATGCCAGATCATGTCATCTTGCATCGCCTCATGCCGCATTCATAAGTCTCTGCTGCCAGAATCAGGGCTGATTTGATCACAGCAAACGTGCACGCATGCGCCGCGCATGCGTAATGCATGCACTATGCAGCAACACCCAGCTCAACTCATGCAACTCATGCAACTCAGCTCCAGGCAGCTTGCCCGTGATCTCAGGGGTAATGTAACCTCAGCCAAGGCTCTTACTCTTGCCAGCACTTGGTGTGTTTGACGTGTTCCTGCCCAACTGCTACCACGTCTTGCTGTTCTTGCAGTGCCTGTTCGACTCATGCGACAATGTATCAGTCAAGGAACAACAAGAAAAGATAAAACAGTTCTACAAGCACTTCTTCTACAGATGGTCACTGTGTTGCTCTGCACAAGGCTCAATGATGGTTCATTGTTGCTGCTGTTTCTTCTTTGGCTGATATTTGCTGCTTCAACTGATGCTACTGCGTTGCTTCTACTGCTCTTTCTATACTTCTAATCGTTCTACTTCTTCTACTTCTTCTACGTCTTCTTCCGCCGCACAAGCCTAGATCAGCCTAGACACCCATGGCGGCCATCATGGAGATACGCCCGTGCTTCAGCTCCACGGATCGGCGGCGCTTGAATGTCGAGACATCGCCATCAGAGGTAAATCCGACGGGGTCCCAGAAGCCCACTGGCGCTTGCACCCCAAGCTCGCTCTCGAAGGCACGCAGGGGAGAGGCAGTGTAGTTGGCCCAGTCACCCCAGGCGCTGCCAGTCAAGCCATCCTGTGCGAGATTTCAGATTTCAGCTAGCAACTACTGGGAACAATGAAGTGCTAAGATGAAATATGATGCACCATGATGCACCAAGCACACACGCATACATGCTGTGAAGTATCAAGGAAACGGGCTGATGTCACCAACCCCTGTGATCTATCAAACAAAAACTTTAATAGATCTTGCAAGTCTAGGGGAGTTTTGAGCCAACTGGTAATGTGAAAAGCAAAACCTAGGAAGCACGGATTGAATACAATGCGTTTGGCGTTGTGTACGTGCGTGCGTATATTAATCTGACTAAACTCACCACCTGTTAACTCCGCCAGCAACATAAGCAGCATGTATAAAGTCATGTGCCACGGCACCTGGAAGAACATGCCGATGATGGCCATCATGGCCAGGCGGCCGTTGGCAAGCTCGGCGGAAAGTTTCTTGGTCTTCTCCTCCGGATCTGAGGAGGTCAGGACCTTGAAGCCGTAGTCTCCCGGAGTGCCGGTCTTGTAGTCCTCGAAGCCACCGCTGAACTCCACAAAGCCGAAGTAGGCGGCGATCTGCGCCCATCCTGCCACGGGCACCTTGGACACGGCAGCCAGCCCGTTCGGGATGTCCGCGAATTTCAGCCCAGCAGATGGGGACAGGAAGCCTGGCCTTAGGTGGTGATGTGGTAGCAACTGGGTGATCGTGTCAATAAGCTTCAATGAATTCTATTATACGTCAACATCATTCAACTTCGTTCAATTGCTCTCAAGTGCCACCCATGAGCTGACACCACAACACCACAAGTTGGCCTGGCAGTCATGTCATTCCGTGCCACGTCACATCATGTCAGGTTGCGTTCCGTCATGATACGCTATACATGTCACAGCATGTTACAGCATGTCAGAGCATGTCAGAGCATGTCACAGCATGTCACAGCATGTCACAGCATGTCACAACATGTCACAGCTTCATGTTATGTCATGTCATGTCTTGGCACGGCAGCTTTCGGGCCATGCCATAGCATCGCCTCATGCCACATTCACAAGTCTCTGCTGCCAACATCAGGGCTGATTTGATCACAGCAAACGTGTACGCATGCGCCCCACATGCACCATGAATGCACTATACACCAACACCCAGCTCAACTCATGCAACTCATGCAACTCAGCTCCAGGCAGCTTGCCCGTGATCTCAGGGGTAATGTAACCTCAGCCAAGGCTCTTACTCTTGCCAGCACTTGCTGTGTTTAATGTGTTCCTGCCCAACTGCTACCACGTTTTGCTGTTCTTGCAGTGCCTGTTCGACTCATGCGACATGTATCAGTCAAGGAACAACAAGAAAAGATAAAACAGATCTACAAGCGCTTCTTCTACAGATGGACAGATGGTCACTGTGTTGCTCGGCACAAGGCTCAATGATGGTTGCACGTCATGCTGCTTCCCCATTGTTGCTGATGTTTCTTCTTTGGCTGATATTTGCTGCTTCAACTGATGCTACTGCGTTGCTTCTACTGCTCTTTCTAAACTTCTAATCGTTCTACTTCTTCTACTTCTTCTACGTCTTCTTCCGCCGCACAAGCCTAGATCAGCCTAGACACCCATGGCGGCCATCATGGAGATACGCCCGTGCTTCAGCTCCACGGATCGGCGGCGCTTGAATGTCGAGACATCGCCATCAGAGGTAAATCCGACGGGGTCCCAGAAGCCCACTGGCGCTTGCACGCCGAGCTCGCTCTCGAAGGCCTTAAGCGCAACCTGCAGGCAAGACAAGGGGAAAGCAGGCACCATTTGTGGTGGTCGATGTGCTAACTGATTGTTACTCACTATATCAAGAAGCCTTATGTTGGCTGCAAATTACCCAAGCGACCAGGCGCTCTCAGCAGGAGAATCAGGATGTGCTGCTAAGCTGTCGCTCGTATTTATTTCATACAACGGTGCGTTGATAAAGATGCTAGCACAGGGACGACACCGTCTGCACCAACAAAAAAAGAGCAAAAAAGATGGTATGTGTATGTGCCTGCAGTGAACACAAGCACACACACACACAAACACGCATGCGCTGGAAAAGAAGGGCAGACATACAAAGACAAACAAACACCAGCACACTTATCAACAAAACAGAACGATGAACATAACGGAACTCAAAAAGTCAGAAGAAAAGAAAACAAGTGAACAACACAAAAAACGGCAAACAAAACAAACAACGCAAAGCAAAAAGACAGACAGACAGACAGACGGACAGACGGACAGACAGACAGACAGACAGGCAGGCAGGCAGGCAGGCAGGCAGACAGGCAGGCAGGCAGGCAGACAGGCAGGCCGGCAAACAGGCAGGCAGGCAGACAGGCAAACAAACAAACAAACAAACAGACAGACAGACAGAAAATCAAAACAAACAAAACGAAACAAACCAAAACAAACAAACAAATCAACAAACAAACCAAAGTACAGAAACAAAATCGAATCAAACTACTAATAATAATAATGAACACATACAAACATGCAAGCCCATAAACACACACACACACACGAACTCAACAAACAAACAAAATCAATTACAACAACCAAAAAAATGTGGGGAAAAACAACAACGGAAACACACCCGAAACTGGGGGGACAAAAATCACGACTGACAAGCCGACAGAGAAATAGACAGACAAAAAGACAGACAAATAGACATGCAGGCAAACAAGCAAGCAGGCAGTTAGGCAGGGCAGGCAGACAGGCAGGCAGGCACAAGGAACAAACAGGCGACGCACACGCGAAGCGAGACGTGTGCATGTATGTGTGTATATATATGTATACATATGTATACATGTGCATGTATATATATATACTATGAATACAGGCTTGTGTATAGGTTTGTAAACTTCTCGGGTATGAAGCCAGCGGTGATTGCTTTTCCCGAACATTCAAGTGGAAGTCGGTCTCCGCGAATTCGAAAATGAACCACGACCCCTTCTGAGCTGTGGGGGGTTCCATCTCGGTCATTCTTCCACGTTGAATAGGATCAGACATGGCCCAGCTCTGCAGAACATGGAACCTCAAGAGCCTGTCTGTCCGTCCTTGCAACCGACTCCGTACTCAATCTTGTTCGCCTCCTTCCGTGATTTGGGGGTATCGTTCTTTTGAGGGTACCTTTTTTTTGCGGTGTCAAAGGGAAACCTAATGGAAAACTGCTGAGACATTTGTTGGGGACCCCCAAAACAGCTGGCGATTGGGGAGCCATCCCTCTGGGGCCCCACGCCACATGCTTGGCGCTCGCAGTGGCCTGGCGAGTCTGCGCATCTCCCCAAAGCCATATGAGAGATGAGACTTGACCCGCAAAAACCACAGTATCGGAGTCCGAAGCAAAAAGCTGGCGCGACCGGGGGAAGAAGACCAAAAATGGGAATCATTGCATGAGTGACATGACATGTGAAGAGAACCAACGACGTGCTTTCATGTGCAAAACAACATGTCAATCAAGCTGCAGCTGTTCCCCAGTGATTGTGTGTCTGTGGGTGTCCTTTATAACACCCAAGAAGTCCCCAGTGAATCCAGAAAGCGTCCGGCAACTGGTCACTTTTGGCGCGTCTGGCGATGAGCACATTCCCGGTAAGATGTTTGTTTCGAGGCTTCAAGGGCTCATTACAACCCCCGAAGTGCAATGGCCAACTGGGGGGTTGCACTGCTGTGAAATTCCGCGCGAGCATTCTCACAACATGCAGAAGCTGTAGACTCATTGACTCATCCCTTCCAACTGTTTGCCGCGAATGGACCATGGATTCGTGCAAGTGGCTTAGCCTCCAAATCACTTTCCTCATGACCTTTCAGTGAGCCAGAAACTCCTGGCATCATCTGCAATGCTAGTTTCGGGTTTATAAGACGTCGCTGTTTCATTTTAAGGTGTCCCCTTCTCTAGAGTGCATCTTGGCTTTCGGATAGCGGGCTGCACGGTTCTTGTGCGCAACTTGGGCGTGCTATTTGATGATACGAAAAATAATAGCAACGTGCTGGGGTGCCCAACTGTAAAGATACCCGACTGGCTTTCAAAACCCAAGAGACCCCACTGACTCTGTACTCAGCTCTGTTTGATTCCGAGACTCGGCCAGCAAAGTCAAACTCGACATCAGCCACGCCCCCGCCCCCAACAAAAATCAGTTCGTTTCCAAAGGATGAAGGATAAGAAGCTTCATTTTTTCCGAATCCAAGGCCACCAAAGTGGCAATTGCCAGTGACAAGCTCCAAATGCAGCCGCGATGTTGACCTCATGCCAATGACAACCTGCCTCAATGACCTTAACATCGACATTTAAGGGGCCTGGAGGGAATCGCCGGGCTCCTAGCCGCTTTGGTTCGACCAATTTGAGGCTCCATACAGATCTGAGAGCAGGGGCAATCCTGGAATCCTGACCCGTGCGTGCTTTCAAATAGATCTTGAAACCTCCATGTGCATATGTTTGGCCAATGTAGAAAAGGGATGACTTTGTTACCTTGAATTAATCACCCTGGCGGAAATGTTGGGGTGAACAATTGCCACCCCCCCGTTTGAATCAACCAGCGCTTGATTCATCCTAGGTTACCTGGGCGGATTCGGCACTTTGTGCAACAAAAGTATCAAGTACACCAACAAAAAGCTGGTGTATCTTAAAATAGGAGCCCAAAAAAGGATGGTTGGTGTCCATTCGGTTTCCCTTTACGAGGGAAAAAGGTTGATACCCTTCCTAACATGGCCCCTGTCGGGTTCTTGGAAGATCAATTTTGTGGGACCGGGTCCCCGTCAAGTGCAACGTGGGTTTGGGAGGGTACCAACTCCAAAACCGGCCACACCCGGCCCCGGATTTGATCGCTCGATTGCTCGCCTTCCGTCCAAGGCAGGCGGCCAGGGCTGCACCCGCCACTGCCATGGTAGCCGACGCCTCTCTCGTTTCGGGCGTCGCATGTCAAGGCGCGGGGAGAAGAATCGCATTTGGAGGGTCAAACTCAGGTCGAAGTCAAAACTCGGATGGTGTGGATGTGTGTTTGCTTTTTAGGGGACCCCAAAAATAGCTGCGGCTTTTTCTTTTCGTTTTCCCTTCGCACAACAAAAAACGGTACCCTCAAACAAGACAAACCCACACGTCAAAAGGTTCCGGCTCGTTTTACGACCCGTTTTGGAGTATGTCGAGGGGGTCCAAAGCCGCCCATGGAGACAACGTTTCGCGTGAGGTGCTGCGTCTTGCTGTCAAAGCTTGCCCTTTTCTTGACTTCTCGATTGAGCGACCAAAGCCTGGTGACTTCTGGTTGTACCAGGTTCTACCAACATGGTTATAGGTTAGACAAGTTATAAAGGTTTATATAGGCCTTGCTATAAACCCACAGGTTTCTTAGGCCTTGCTTTTCACCCATGCATCATTGGCAGCCAGGTATCTACTAAAAGGGCCAACGAAGGTTCGGGCGCTGCTGCATTGAAACGCAAGAGGCAAGCACTCGAGGCAACTCAAATGCCGGTGTGCCGAGTGTGCTTGCTTTCGGATCAAGCACATGCAACAGAAACCACATGTTCGGCCTCTGACCAAGCCACCCCCGGAAACGGTTGCTTTGCAATTAGCTTTGGTACTCCCAAAAAGTTGGGAAATGTTGGTTGTAGGCCCAGTCCTGCTATCTGAGTGATGATGCCTCCTTTAGCAAAGAAGTCGACCCAAAACCGGCAGTACAGACTCCAAAGGGCTTCTTGTTTTCCACACCTTCTGGCAAGGCCACTGCCCTCTTTCCTTCGCTTGCCTGGATGTTTAAGGCAAACCAACTGAATCCAAGGACCTGCATCATGCGCTGGCTTCCCCGATCGGTCAGCTCGCAAAAACAAATCTAGGCAGACCTTATATTGATTCACTTGAGCTTGAAAACAAAAAAAAACCAAAAAAAAAAAAAACGGAAAGCCAAACATGACAAGATTGATCTTGCAATGACTCAAGAAATTTGGGTCAAGCGGGGTCAAACCCACTTTCACCACGAGTCGCATGAACAGACCAAGAACTCAGCAAGCCGCCTCCATCGGATGGGCGGAAACGGGGGGAGCGGCCGAAGCGTTGGCTGACGCCTCAGCGCCGATCCAAGACCTCCATGAAAACGAGGACGAAAGTGTCAGAATTGGGGAACCCCAAACTGGCGGATTTTTGTTTGGGGTTTCCCAAAATTAGGGAATCTCAAACTGTCGGTTTTCCTTGTGGTTTCCTCTTACAAGGGTAGCCTCCAAAGAACACACACCCATATCCGTGGGAGCGGTCGGATGTTGACCGCGGTCTCAGCTCTTGGGTTCTACCTAACCACAACCTTCCCAAGATTACGAAAAGAGAAGCACAATAACTATAAACCTTCTTAAGTCTCAACTGTAAACTGGAAGATTTATATCACCCATCGGGAACAAGGGACTTTTTTTGGATTATCGGAACAAGACCGACAATGCCATGAATCCGCTGCATGGGCGCTGTGACGCTCTTGGGGGGCTGGCTTCCTTTTAGTTTCCCTTCAAACCCCATCCCAAGACTTGACAAATGGCGGCAAAGCCAAGCGCAACGTGTTGGCCCCTTCACGGGATTCAAACTTTGGGCTCCTGCTGCCGAAATCAAAAAGCCGCCGTTCTTTTCGCTCGATCACAGCCCCAGGCTCCTTTGACTTGCTGACGCAACAAGATAGGGACACCTTTGTATCAGGGGACCTGCTCCTTTGACCAACGAACCAGAAGGTGCATTTACAACCGGTTCAAACAAAGGCAACACAAAAACGTCAGCCTGTTCGCCTCTAGCAAAAAAAAACCTGCATATACATGAGCCCTGGTCCCGATGTTGTGTAACCCAAGAGGATGTGAGAACATGGGCAGACCAACAATCAAATCTCACATGTGCAACAAACAGAAAGACCAGGATCACCCACCCTGCGACCAGGAATAGCACGAGAATGTGGGTAGGGCAAGCAGAGTCCTGCTGTTGTAGTTGATTTTTTAGTGAGCCTGCTTGTCCCGAACCCTATTGAGCATAGCCGGCATAGCCTGCAACAAAACCACGCTGTCAGTGAGGCGACACTCTGCTCTCTGCGCCGCAGGCCGCCAATCGATCCGCGATTCGTTGCCATGAGCTCCTGTATGACCGTTGACATGATGAAACTGCAATGGACTTCCCGCCGCATTCGACTCACCATGTCTCGACTGCGTCGGCCAAGCTGGTTTTCCGTCGGAGGTGCCATCCAGCCAGCCACGGCGTACGAATCCGTGCCAACTGTCATAGAACAAGTGTTGACATGACTGGCAGGCTTCCCCCAATGGCCAATGCCAGGTGGGGGGTCTTTGAATTCGGATGGCTGGTAGGGTGGCGCCTAATGGCTTCGGTTTTCCTTTTGGCTTCCCCTTAAAGCCACAAACAACAGGGTACCAACTCCAAAAAAGGACACGCCCACCAGTCGGGGGGTTATTACGTTGAAAATTCACATGTCTGGTCAAAAACTCCGTGGGCCACCATGGTTGCAAGAAATCTTACCAGGGTTGTCTAATCCTCGGACAAGGATCCATCACAACGAGTACCCACCTGCTTGCCACGGAACCTGACTGGTCCAAGACCATATTCCTTTAGAATGGACGATCCGGTGGGTTCCATGGTGGTGGACAGGAGACGCCCTCCCAGGCCAGGGACCCCCTCGGCAAGGCCAATTCCCTGACCATCAGTGGGGCACCACAAGGAAACCATGACCACATCTGTGGCGTGTCTAATCCAAAAGGGGAATTTAACCGTTCCCTGATTTTTAAGAAGCACCCGTGTCGGTTTTTCGACAAGCCAAGAGACCCATGAGTGAGAAATGGAAGTCTTGCAGCAAATGAGGCCAGACTTCGCCCCGCGGCGAAAAAGGGGAGGAAACCCAGAAAAAGGCGGCCAAAATCCCCAACGTTTGGGGCCCCACGAATCAAGCAGGGAGGGTGACTGCTGAGTATTCGCCCGAAACGTTTCGGCGAGCCGAGGCGTCCGACAGTCTTGGCCGCTCGAAGATGCCCACTGGAAGTGCTCGGGGTAACAAAGGCGGCTCCGCCCAAAAGGGCAGCAACACCTCGTGCGGTGCAAGCGGGGCAACCGGCAAAATGTCGAGTGGAGTGTGATCCAATTGCCATTGAGGTAACAAAACCAAACATATTTGGCAAAGGGAAGGGTGGTAGGTCCCCATGGTTACCTGTTTTGTTCTTGTTTTTTTTTTCTCTGAGGAACTGCTTCCACTGGAAGCAGGATACTCGCAGGTCCTGCGGGGAATTCCAACCAAGACTCCACACTGCCACAAACCCTAAGAAAATGGTCGATCCAAATAAGGTCCACTCAGGCCATTCTGTCCCAACCCATCAGGATTGTAGCCCTTCAGGGTGAACTCCCGGATCGTTTTGACTGGTAGTCCAAATCAGCAACTGGCAGGAGGGTTGAGTTGTTCCTCCGAGAAAACAATGCATAAACCCGTAGAGATTGCGCCTTGTATCCCCCTGAGTCCCCTGAGCCACTCATCTCCCAAACCAATGTAAACGAATCTTTTTGCCTCTGGCAAGAGACATGTCCCTCATGAACCAACCTTGAACCTAGTGTACTGCCCCCATGGTGTGAAACCATGTTGTTGTTTTTGTTAGGCTGCCCTTCTTGCGGGGTGCCCATCCAAGTCCTCGCCAACCATCCAAGTCCTCGCGAACAAACCCCGAACACTGAAGGGTCTTTGGATTTGCTTGGGCCGCAGGGGCCTGGGGAATTTTGAGAGAACTTGGCCGTGGTTCCAAAGGGAAACCCACCCCAAGATTTTTTGGCATTTTTGCCAGGTTTTTCCAAACACGCAAAAAAACCTTCCCGCTCATTGGTGGGTTTTTGGGGCTGAGCGACTCCTCCGCGGCAAGCCTGCCTGCCGTGGCGGCCGCGGTGCTTCGGGAATTCGAAGCCATCCTCAGCAACAAACCTAACTCATCTCCCCAGAGAAGACGGTTCCAAAAGCTTCCCAAGAAGGACGAAGGAGCCCTAAAGAGCCTCAGGGCTTCTCAGGCTTCGCGTTGTTTTGCTCTCAGGGGACTGGGTTCGCACGGCTTCGATTTCTTAAAGGCACAGCGCGGGCTGCGCGGAGAGCCAGAAACTCGGGCACGCCGCCACCATCGGCGCGGAGGAATTCACAATGGCCAACGCCCAATGTGGATTTCGGGGTGTGAGACTACTGCGGCATCGGTTTTTTTTGCAAGCAATCATGCGTGTTGCGCATCCGTTGGCAAGTGCGCAAGTACCGCACATGACACAAGGTGGCAGCCACATGACAAAGAGCAGAGCAGAGCAAACGGAAGCACGGCAACCACGCAGGCAAGGGGGAAGCCGCCGAGGCGAGCAGGCGGGCGTGAACCGCGGCAAGTAAGGTCGTGTTGGTGGGCGGTATTGGACGCGAACGGCCCCGCGGCTGGTGTCTGAGAAAGGGAGAACAAATCGCAAACAGACAATAGGAAGCAAAGGGAGGGAGGGGGAGGCAGAGAGCGAGGGGAAGAGGACGGTCCAAAGGGGTCCGCATGTGCCACGGGGCCAGACACATCGCTGCACGTTGCACATGGCTTTCAAAGGTTTCGGAAGCCTGGGCAACCTCTGGTTTGCATGCTGGCACACATGATGCAGAGCCCACCGGCACCCAGAACCCTCCGAGCAACCACACCATGGAACCCCCACACCCATAGTTTTCGCTCGGGAAAAAACCGAAGCAAGCCAAAATAAACCAAAACAAAACTAGTTCAAAGCCAATTGCAAGGGGCCTTTCACCACGGCCCTAAAACGGTCCGAAAAAATCCCCCGCGCCCGCTGGTTCTAAAAATCAGCGGCTATGACTGCCCCTGCCAATGCTTGTAAAATGAATGTCTGATTCCTCAGATTGACTGCTTTGCGACTATCTGCTTGGAAGGCCTGGGCTGTTAATGGGCATCCCTAATCCTACTCTGCAATCCGAGTCAGACGACAGAAAGGGAAAACCACTGCCATCTGGCATGAGGATCTTGCGGATTAATGTTTGATGCCGGAATGTCTCTTGGCTCTCGCTCTCTCTCTCTCTCTATCTGTTTGGCTCTTTCTCGCATCAGCTTGCTCTAAGACGACCGTATTGATTGTGAAATCAATTGGAATTTTCGAACCCGAGCCTTCATCTGATCGCTCCTCTCAAAAAGACACCGTGGTCCCAAAACAGGTGTACCCCAAATTGGCCCACTTAAACCGACCCACAAAGGGAACCGAGACTCAAAACGATCCCCGCCCGGAGGGTTTGTCTAAGTGGAACCCGAGCATTCTTGGGCTTGTCCCTCTTCCCTCTACCCAAACGGCTAACACGGATGCCAAGCCGCAACAATAACGCCTAGCTTTGCACCCCTCCGAGCATGCAAGTGCACCGAAAGGAAAGTAGTCTTCCCAGAGCTTCTGGACATCGTTTTAGGTGGGAATTCATGTCCACTTTGAGGTTCCAGCTCTTAAAAGTCATAGCCATGTTTGTCGGCAAACTGAAGATCTTGTGAAGTCGGTCCGCCCTGGGCCCCGGTTTGGTCTCGTTTGGCCGCATGTCGTTAAACCTGCCCAACACATGCGTTCGGCAAGGTTCAAAGCCACCCAGTTGTAAGGTCCAAAACCCAAGGCTCGACCAAGATCCCCATGGCGCCACCCTTCCCGAAGTGGACTCCCCATGGCGTATCTGCTAGGCTCAGGTTCCCTTTCTCCCTGTAAGCCCAAGCATCAGTGCCGTTTAGGTCCCTTGGGGTCTCCACCATTTTGGTCCTTAGGCCCTTGGGTTCTCACGATAGCAATACCCCTCACCTGGAGGCCACCTGTCACGCCGCTGGAATCTAACTATGCTCGCGAATGCTCAGACATAGCGACTTCAGGAAGATGGCCCAATGCAGAGCGCTGGGCCCTTTTTTTTTTACCACGTAGCCCACCTCAATTGGGTATGTCAGGCTACCAAGCAGCATGTCCAACTCAGCTTGCGGAAGTATAAATTAAAAAACAACACAATAAAAAAAACTGCCGGCCAGGCGCCACCCACCCCAAACAAATCCGGCTCCCTCCCGCCGAGGCGCGTGAATTCACCGGGAAAAAATCCTACGAGAAGCTGCCGGCAAAAATGGGACGGTGTCTCTATATGACACACCCGAAGGAGCTTCTCTCTGAGCCCAACGAAATGGTCGGCGTGGAGGCATGCGCACAACGGGTCACTCAAGTCATCAGTCTCTAAGGGTTCTCCATGGCATCTTTCCAACTCCATGCATAGAGCCGCTTCATTTGTTTCTCTTTGAAGCCTAGGTGTGACAGCATTGTGCGATGTTGGATCTTTCGAACGGTGTTTGAAGCTCCTTCTGCAGCTCATTTCAAGGCTTCTTAGCGAAAATGCTCCTGAATGAATCGGCTCCATATAAGGCTCACAATTCCTTGCAAAGCTGCGTGCAAAGCTCCTTTTGAAGCTCGCTTGTTAAGCTGCTTGTATGACTTCCTATGGAGCTCCTCATAAAGCTAAATTTAACAGCTCCCTGTAAAGCTCCTTACACGACTCTTTATGAAGCTCTTGTTAAGGCTCCTTATAAGGGGGTTGATATTGTGTTCCCTCCTTTGTTCTTGTTTCTTTAGCTTATCCCTGTTTGGTACTGCCATGATTCAATGATCTTGGAGCCGCAGTGAGCGGGGTGACGAGTGGATGATCGATGTGAAAATACAATTGAACACTTGGCTTTCAGGTCTTGACCTGCAAAAAAGCTCCTTTAAAGGCTCTATGAGCGCTGCTTATAAGGCTCATTGTAAAGCTCATCATAAGACTCCATATAAAACTCATCACAAGGCTCCTTGTGAAGCCGCTTGTAAGACTCCGCAAACGCTGCTCTTGTTGATCTCTTGTGCGCTCCTATGTTCATTCACATCATACTCTGCACAAGAAGTGCGTGATGCTGAGCGTATGCACATAAGATAACGTACAGTAAACGTAATATAATGTGATGTCATTGGTAATGTAATGTGACACAATGTAGTGCAGTGTAGTTCTTGGTATGGAATGGCATGGTAGGGCATGGTATGGCATGGCATGGCATGGCATGGCATGGCATGGTTTCTGTGTGGTAGCCATCCACGTTCACCCAACTGGACCCATCCCACCCGCACCTTCGTCAGCAAAAGGGGCAACCAGTTGAACATAAACCCTCGGGGTTGTGGGTCCCCCCTGTTTTGAGACACACCCAGCAGTAGTTACTTGGGTGTTCAAGGTTGTACGCTTACCGTGGTTGCAAGGGGCTAATTTCAGTTACCCAGTTGAACCAAAGGAAAAAGCCAACTTGGGAACTTGTCTTTTTCGAGGGAAGTTGTTGGGGGTCGGTTTAAAGGTGAACAAAATGAAAATCCGAAATCCATGTTGGGTCCCCGTCCCAGTACATGGACACATACATACTTACCTGAAGTTGGTTAACCGAACTAACATAGGTGACCCTTTGAACAAATAGATAGCCCTGGTTTATCTGGCATAAATATAATCCAAACCAATGGAACCCATCTATTTCTAAACAAACCTGAGAAGAATGCCGGTGCCAAGCACTCCCTCCTTCCTTTCGCAACGCCGAAGGCTGAGCGAAGTGAGTCGCCGCTCTCAGCTCATCGCCAGGCCGAAGCCGTGTTGAGGGCAAGGCCACCCCAAGCGCTGCCGGTCACGCCGTCCTAAAAACACATCACTCGGTGGGATGGTTTGGAGGTCGGCCATCTTCCCATCTTCCCCGTGTGGCTTCGAAAGGAACTAGGATAATCCCCAAACCAATCCAAACCAATGAACAGCTTCCTGGGCCATGGTGAAGGCTCCTGATGGTGAGTGAAAATCACTTAGAGCATAGCCAGCCAATCGGTACAGCTAGTACACATTGGGGGATTTCTCAGGACCAGGCGGATACTCATGATGCACTCGGACTGCAGATCAATTCAGCTTCCCGCGGTTTGGATTGGTGGTTTAGTGGCAAAGGATGGGTGTCCCATTTATGTTGAGGAATTGTATTTCAAATAACCCCTTGTTGGTGCTATGCTATTACTTAGGGAAGTATTTTGAATTGACAACCAAAGCGGAAATATAGCGAGGGGAATTCTAGGTTGGTGGGTTTGCCCTTTGAAACAAAACTTACTTTGAGTTGGTAAGCTAGGGGGGAATGCAGTGAGGGGGAAATATACATTGGTCGGTTTACCCTTTTGAACTGCAACTGACTTTGTGTTTGCAAAGCCAACAGGGGAATTATCGTTGCGATGACAGCTGTCCTGGAAGAGCATGCCCATGATGGCGACCATGGCAAGGCGGCCGTTGGCAAGCTCCGAAGCAAGCTTCTTCTTCTTCTCCTCTGGGTCCGTGGAAGTCAGCACCTTCCAGCCGAAGTCGCCCGCCGCACCAGGAGTTCCGGGGGACTGGGGCTTAGACACCTCGCAGAAGCCCATGTAAGCCAAGATTTGCGCCCAACCAAGAACTGGCACCTTGGAAATGGCCGCCAAGCCGTTCGGCACGTCGGCGAACTTCAGGCCCAAGGACGGGGACAGGTAGCCCGGAAACTTGCCGGTGATCTCCGGAGTCATGTACCCCATTGTCGCGAGCATGGAAATTCTGCCGTGCTTGATCTCCGTCTGGCGTCGGCGGGCGAACACGTCGGCATTGCCATCGGCCGTGAATCCAACGGGGTCCCAGAATCCCACAGGCGGCTGCACACCAAGCTCGCTCTCGAATGCGCGCCAAGCAGAGGCGGTATTAAGAGCCAGGCCACCCCAGGCACTGCCGGTGACGCCATCCTGTCAATCACAAGCTTAGAAACAACACAACCCAGCAAAGGCCCACCCCTCGCAATTCACAGACAGCAACACATGCCAAAGTCCGCAATAGTCTTTATCCAAGTCCAGAATAGACATACCATATCCTTCTCATCCGCTGCCCAACTCGAACAATGCAATCAAGCGCGTGTGTCTCGCTTCTCATTGTTTCTCTATCTCTCTCTCTCTCTCTCTCTCTCTCTCTCTCTGTCTCTCTCTCGACCTCCCTTTCTCTGTCTCTCTCGGTGTGTTTGTCCCTCTCTTTGCCTCTCTTTCTTCGGCTGACTTCATTCATATCAGCTGTCCTGGAAGAGCATGCCCATGAT
>CAUJNA010002079.1:52500-57500 GCA_963377175.1 Effrenium voratum | reverse complement strand
CGAGCTTTGTCCACGAACTGTGGACGGTTGTGAGTTTCTATAGGTTTGCCACCCTATTTAAGGGGCCAGCGCCCAAGACCAGCCCAAGACCCAACCCAAGCAGACCCCAATGCTTGCAAACCTATAGACTCAAAAGTGCAAATTCCATTAGTTTTCTACTCCTTGATGGATTCTCCCCATGGACCAAGCACCTGGCGCAAAAGTGACTCCTGCCTCTCATGTGTGCTCCAGCAGCAACACGTGTCGTCCGCAAATGTCACGCCACCCAGTCTGCGCGGTCTGTGTGCTGCGGCTGGGCCCGGCTCTCACCTGGAGGTGAAAAGGTCGGCCCTCCAAGCCATGGAACGCAATTCGACCGAACTAAGAGTTTGTTCTTCAAGTCGCCTATAATGGTTCATTGCCATACAATGCCACAAGTTGTAAAGGGACGGGGAAGAACAACATCCCTCGCGAAATCCAAGGGGCATGTGGAAGGTATCACTGTCTCCGCCGGGAGTGCGCATCCTATATGTGCTAAAATCATGAAGTCCGGAAATGATTGTCAACATCTCTGCTGGCATTCCAAGCTTTCGGAAGGCCAACTGCGCTGGTCCTCTCTGAATTTTGCTAAGGCCTTGTGAATATCAAACATAATCAATAAGAGATGGTCATAATGAGACCCGTCAACGGAGGCGCCAGAAGCGCGCACCGCAGCTGCAAGTTCTACCAAAGTTCGGATCAGGAGGAGCACATCCACAACTGACCGGTTGCGTCTGAAGCCCCACTGCCAGTCACCGAAAAGGTTCCTGGACTCTGCCCACGTCTGAATTCGGCTGGACACAATGCGGCCTAAAAGTCGGGATATGACATTGATCAGCATTATAAATCGATAAGTATCCAAATCGCGCCTATCCCCGCTACCTTTATATAAAGGGATCCCAAGTACTTCCTTTACTACGGACCCCCAGGCGTTGGGTGGAGTGAGCCAAAGGCGATGCACGAGAAGCCGGGTCTGCCACCTGGCTCTTGGGCCTGCAGAACGAAGCATCAAGGCAGTGACCTGATCCGGGCCTGGTGCCCTTAAAGAATGCAGGGCAGTGTACAACTCCTCGTCACTGGGCGGCTGCCCCAAGGCTGTCTCAACAGTCAAAGAAGGCACTTCCGAGTCAAGAAGTTCTTGCGAAACATCAGGAGTGAGCTGCTCCCCCCACCTTGAGGGCATGCTGCCGGAGCTGCTCTGGCGAGAAGTCCGCCCTGCCCTCTCCAAAGGTGCCCGCAACCGTGACACCATTTTGCGAAGAAGCCAGTAAAATCTCCTCAATTGCATCTGCACTTCATCAAGTTCACACACTACCTGTTGCATCCAACTTTTCCTACACTGTCTTTGGAAAAGCTGCTTCTGCTTTTTTGCAGCCTTGTGCTCTTGCGCGCGGTGTATACGCTCTTGAACCAAAGCTGCTCGACTCAAGGCATGAAAGGTGTCTTGCACATGGCGTTGCAGAGTGTCTAAATGGAGTTTATCCGCAACTGTATAAGGGGTCCACAATTTATTGCGGCTGGAGGCACCGACTATGGAAGATGCCCACGTCACATCCGGCTCAGGCAAACAACCAGCACTCTTGTCGGCAATTCGGGTGCTGCTGACAGCTGCACCCTGTCCACTTTTTCGTAAAAGTCGCACTCTCCAAACCTCCGTCCTGATCTGGGAAAGTACCAGGAGTGTCTTACACACTCCCGCCGCTCCCTCGGCTGCCAGGCGATCAGCCTGTTCGTTGCCCCAATGGCCCTGATGGCCACGAATCCAACGCCATTGAAATTTCACAGCTGGGCTCAGATCAGATAACAGCTGCTTGATTTTGCCAATTTGGATGAGATTGCGTAAGGCCCGCCAACGTCCAGTGGAAACATGCATGGCATACTCGCTGTCATAATGGAAGACCGCAACATCCAACATGGACTGGTGTCTCCGAACCCAAGTTAGCGCAAGCAAAATGGCATCCAATTCAGCTACGTTGTTGGATGTCTTGTTTGCACCATGGCTATTGACTGAAGCACAAGCATCATACCCTTTTTGCTGAAAGCGCAGGTGCCCCCGCTCCACGCCACGTTGTCGCAAGCAGGCATGTAGCTCCCATGTGTAGAAGTGCGCAGTACGAGGGTCAAGCTCTTCCCACCCTTCCCGAGCTGCTGCACCTGTGATTATGGCATGAGAGGTCGGGGCTTCAGGAACACCAAACGACTCAAGTACGGCTTCCACCTGTTGGCCAAATTGTTGCCTCACCTGCACCGCGGCAGGCGAGTTTCCGCGAAAGGCCTCCATGCATAGCTTGGTGTCATGACTATGCACTGCTAGACGTTGTTTCCATAATTTGGCTCGCTTAAGACGAGTGGCACGTTTATCAAGATTTCCTACATTGATCCGGGAAATTTTCATTTTGTGGTCGGCAACACCAGGCACACATCTCATGCGAGGTTGCACTTGGTGCGCGCGAGTGTCATCTGTAAGAATGTAATCAAGTTCATAAAATCCTTTGTTTTGGGGTACAGCAAGTTCGGTGGCCACAAGGAACTCGCAAACAGGCGGCCGCCTGTAGTGGTGGCCGTCCTTGTCAGGCCATGCGGCCCCATCTGCGGGCTTGGACCATGCCCCTTGGCTATATGCCCATTGAAGTCACCCGCCCAGAACTGGACGGCACGCAAGTCAAGCGCCTATGTTGCTGTTTGCACTTCATATAGTGGGCACGCGTGTCTCCTACCCTTTGGCAATGAGGTGTGTACACGGAAGTGAAGGAAAGGGTGTGGTCAAGGTAAGGAAAGAGCACTGTAAGAAGAGTGGCCTCAGACGACCTGTCTGCGGGCAAAAGCACCTGTCTGCCAGACTGCTCCCACAACCTGGCAAAAGCAATCACCATAACCACCGCAACTCGGCCACGCTGAACAAACAGTATTCCTCCACATAGTACACTTCAATCTGTTGGCTGGAGGATCGCATTTCCTGAAGGCAGCAAACATGCAAATCGAATTCACGAAGTTTGCGAATGATTTCCTGCATCTTGAACCGGTGCGCAATCAAGTCGATGCGGAGAGACTGTACATTCATGGTTGCAAAGTGGATATTGCAAGAAAATTGATATGAAGGTCTGTGGAGGCGCCTTCGCACCCTCCCTCGGCCGCAGGAGTTTGAAGTGACTTCATCTATACAAGTCTGCGGTTGCATCATCCCAATGTCACTGCATCGCTCGGGGTATGATTTCTGCGCCGAAGCGCCGGATGCACTGGTCACCCCGTGAAACAGCCAATGCACCCATCGGGGTACTGTGTTTAGTCTGCAAACAGAAGCCATAGCCTCAGTAGCGGTAGTTGCAGCTTCCCGGCACGCCGCTAGGAAGGCACACAGTCACCGTGCCGTGGAAGAACATGCGTGTGATGGATGATAGTATGCAGGTTGAAGATCGTGAGGATCGCCGAGAAACCTGCTCATCCCAGTCCTAGTAAAAGAAAGAAAGCTTGTCAGCAAAAGTGCGGCGATCCCCGACTAGCAGTGGCAAGCCAAAATGGCGCCCGGGCGCCCGGGCTTGCGACTGCCCGTGTCCGGCCGCGCCTAGAGCGTGGACCGGAGGCCGCGTCGGAGGGCGCAACAGATGAGAAGCACGGCAAGGGTCCAGCCGTCACCTTCGGCGATGGCTCTGCACTGCCTGGCCGCGCTGCAGAAGTTGCACAGTGTCAAAAAGGGGAAAGGAAAAGGCGTGTGTTCGCATTCGGTCTGAGCACAGGCTAGTGCTATGTTTGGCCGTGTGGCTACAGAGCACAGCATCACATTGGCGCACAAGCGGATGGCTATAGAAATGTAAGGGCAAATCAAAAAGTCAAAGGCAAAAAGGTGGGGGGAGCAGGGCTGCGCTCACAGCACTGCTATTGACAGCTGCGCGCACCGCCCCGCACTGCAAAAAGAGAAGGCCCTCCAGGCCCTCTGGGATCAGCTCACTTCTGAAGCAAACGCTGCCACAATTTCTGTTCAAGTTCACTTTGTCCTTCGCGCCCGGGCTCCAGCTTGATACCGTCCATGGGGGCATTCACTAAAGCAATCACCGCATCGCGAGTCTTTGAAGAGGCGGCTGCTGTAAGCATCAAGTTGTAGCGCCAAGTTCGGCGTTCAAGAGGGCTCTTGAACTTACTACTGCAAGTGGCAATCTCGGTGTCGACACTGTCAGCAGGGAGCTGAAGCAAGGTCTCGGCGGCTTGAATCTGGTCGGCCGACCAGTCCTTGGCTCGCTTCCGCATGGCATCCACGAGCATGGCAAAGGTGAACTACTTCTTGTAGCCCCACGGGTGTGCGGCTAATGCACGTCCTTCGGCCTTTGCCTTGGCCCTGGCGGCTGGCAAGTCACCTTGGTGTTGTTCTAGCTGTTTTGCGGTGTACGACTCCATGTTCTGCAGTACTTCGGCCTTGACTTCTTCGGAAGTAAGGAGCACTGCAAAGCAAGTGGCATTCATGAGCGAAGTCACGTCCTGGCCTTTGTAGAGCGCGTAGCGCAGAAGGTCCATGGTAAGTGTGTCAGGTGCTTGGCTAGCACTGGCGGCTTCCCCACCAGCGCGGCGCTTTCCTGAAGGTGGCACTACAGTGCTGCTCGCGTTGGCCCGCATCTCCGCCAAGAACACAGGCGCGCTCATGCTAGGTGGCGAGAGGCAGAGCTACACACTGGAAGGGCAAGGGGGGGGCGAAAAGGCTGTCTGAGCACTCATCGCAGCAAAGCATGTTCAAGGCAGGATGCAATTCAAGGATTAGCTGCAGCTTTGCGCTTGCGGCATACAACACTATGACGACCCTTCGCCTTGGCCGTCCAGAAGCAGATTTGGCAATGAGGGCATGCGTGGTCGGTCGTGGTGACGTGCTTATATACCTTACGGACACGTTCAAGCTGGGACAACTGCACACATGTTTGCGACACTTGGTAGAGTTATCAAACACTTGTCTGCAAAAGTGACATTGCTTGGCTGCCATCCCGGCGTCCCTACTGGAG
>CAUJNA010002079.1:0-47500 GCA_963377175.1 Effrenium voratum | reverse complement strand
ATCTAATTCATCTCGAGTTGTACCAATGCATTGCTGCCTCTGCTTGAATTGATTCTATCACTTCTCCTACTGCTTTCGCTACACAAGTCTTCAGCCGAGACACCCATAGCCGCCATCATGGAGATACGTCCGTGCTTCAGCTCCACGGATCGGCGGCGCTTAAAGGTCGCGACATCGCCGTCGGAGGTAAACCCCACGGGGTCCCAGAAGCCCACTGGCGCTTGCACGCCCAGCTCGCTCTCGAAGGCCTTAAGCGCGACCTTGGGAAATCTGACATATCGAAGCAAGCAACGACTACACCCGAAGACCAACCCGATCGCCCGAGACCCAAACTGTCAAGGCCTTTGTGCGTTTGGGTCTTATAGCGCTCAACAAAAATAGCGGTATCTTTGGCAAGGGTGCTTGAAGCAACTCTTCATGCCAGGTCTTTCTGAGGCGAAAAAAATGGCTTCCCTTTGTTCTTCCTGTTCAACCACCCCCAAAAGGGTACCCCTCACAGAGCCGATTTTTATCTCGGTGGCTGCAGTTGCCAAAGTTGTGTGCCGCCATCTCAGCGAACCGCTCCGGCACCGGTCAGGAGTCAAGCCAACTTGAAAAAGAGGAACAATAGACTTTGAGCGCATTGGACTCCTTTTTTTGTTTTTGCAATTATACACAGAGGGGGGTAACTGCAGCACACTCGCAGGCTAGTTCATCTTCCATGTTGTTCAACCATCATGCTGCGTGGTTTGTTGGTGGTTTGCAGCAACGATCCCTAGAAAGACTGGGAAAAAGAGTGCGAGAAGTGCTCTCAAATGCTCTTGGGGCCGCGGGAGCGCCGGCTTACACTTGGGCAGGCTAAACGTATGAATGCAGCACTTGGACGGGTCTCTAAGCCGGAAGGTACCTGAAGACATCTCAGCTCAGTCCTGGATGCAACCGTTATATTGACAGCTGAGGTAGGAAGAAGAGCGTGTACATGAGGAAAAGGTCCCAATGCTAGGGTGAGCCAATCCATTCTTCCTTTCAAGCCCTTTTCCTCCATCTCTCTCCCCCACCTGTCAGCTCTTGGAATCGCATGCCAGGTAAACGAACGCAGAGACTGGGTATGCGAGTTAACTCGCTCATTCGCATCTCTCGCCAATTCTCAGGGTTGCACACGACTCACGGTCCAGGCTGGAGAGATATCTCTGGATTGCAAAAGGCAGAGGGAAACCAAGGAGAAATAGAAATGGAAAGATATTATTCTAAAGAACAAGTTCATTTACGCCATGGCTGTTGCCAAAGCCTTGACTACAGGCTCTTCCAACCCTTCCAAATCACAAGGTGTTACACGGTTGTAGCTGGAGAACCCGATTTTTAGGCAAGGTGACCAGCCATCTCTCCTTCCTTTTCCTTCCCCATCCCTTTTTCTCGCTAACTCGCTAGCTTGAGATGCGAGAAGGAAAATGGCCATCTCTTTGTCCAATCTGTCTATAGGAGGGTATATCATCGGGTAATAGCTTATGTTTGGACATGCATCCTGATATAAATGATCTAATAATCAGGAATAATAACCCGGTTAAACTCTATGAATTTGGATATTGGTTTAGATACTACTTCTGATGATAGTAAAATTGTTCTAAACAGTGGAAGTAATTTCGACCTGCGAGCAAACTGGACTACTGATGGAGATGTGATGCTTGGAAAGTTAAAACATTTGAATAGTGATGCTGTTGTGAAACTGATATTCAGGGACTACACATCTTGAACTAGACCGTAGTCAGTTTGTTGCATATAGCAGCTCTAATTTAAGCAATGATGAAAAGCCAAATCGAGACATTCAAGATGACATTGCTGAAACTGTTAAACAGTTTCATATCAGCTATGAAAACGATCAATATAAAGAAGCACCAGGTAGGTGTTATCGCTCAACAAGTTTAAGCAAATATACTAGATCAATACGAATTGCAAATGATCAGGGTGAATATGTAACAATGCCTTATGAAAAATGACTTGAATTGATCGGAGTGCTTTGCAGATCTTGAGTGAAAGAGTTGAATACTTGGACATTGAATGGGTGTAATTGAAAAGACACAAACATGTATGTACATATATAATACCATATGAATATATATATATATATATATGTAGTATTGTTATTATATTTGCGAGAAGTGATACTACGACCATCAAAACACAGATGCAATTGCAAATGGAACAACACTTTCGTTTGGTGGTACTGGCACGGACAATAACGACTTGCACTCTTGACCGCGGAAAGATGCATAGGCGGGCAAACTGCAATCCATAGGCAAAAAGGGCCCCCCCAGAGACGGCAAGATGTTCTAGTCAACTGGGATACACCCAAACCAATCACAATTGAAACCAACTACAAAAGGCCTACCAAAAGCGCTTTAGAATACCCATCCGACTCTTGAAACCGGACCCCCCCTTTTTGGGCTTCCATGAAATTCTCTCTTGGACAGAAAAACAAAGGGCTTCTTGATATCAAGATATCACCCACCCAGCCGCCTCGAATCGATTCGAGCTTTGCTTTGGGCCCGTGCCAGGTGCTTCGCACTCGCGGTGCCCTGAAGGCGAAGGCGAAGCTTCGGAGGCGCGGGGAGGAAGGAACACGAGGGGTCATATGGACTGGTTGTCCTTGGTTCCAAATTTATGAGGGTTCCATGTTGGGGTTACTCTATGATGGACCTACAGCCATGCATAATACACATGTATTCCTGCCATCATGCACACCTATATAGACCATAGCCTTATACAGTCGGTACGTAGCCAAAAATCCAATGAATGGACAGACTATAGTCTAGCCGCGACGAAAAGACACAGTTGCCAAAGTCAAAGACTGGAGAGGGAACGGAAAAACCCACATTGAAGCCGCTAAAGACAATGATCTAAAATATCGAACAAGCAATGAGACGCTTGCCAGGGAAAGAAACAACTCTTGGCCTCTCTCCGAACCCCGCCCAGCCACCCCTCCGCCCCTGCCACTTCCGCCTTTCGGCCAAGGCAAACGGCCAGTGCCGCACCCGCAACTGCCATGGTGGAAGCCTGACGAATGCCAACGAGGCAAGGTGCTCAACGCACCGAACGAGTGGCTGGTTTAGTTTAGGACGCGGATATGTAGCACCATACAAACAGATGTATGCGTGTGTGTGCAAGTGAGTACGTGTGTATGCGTGTATGTGTGCATGTCTGTATATCTGTATATCTGGTTTGTATGTGTGTGAGTATGTATGTATGTGTGCGAGTATGTATGTATGTATGTATGTGTTTGTATGGATGTATGTATGTATGGATGTGTGTGAGTATGTATGTATGTGTGCGAGTATATATGTATGTATATGTGTGCATGGATGTATGGATGTATGTATGCATGCATGCATGCATGCATGGATGGATGGACGGACGGACGGACGGATGGATGCATGTATGTATGTATGTATGTGTGTGTGAGTATGTATGTATGTATGTGTGCGTATGTATGTATGTATGTATGTATGTATGTATGTATGTATGTATGTATGTATGTATGTATGTATGTATGTATGTATGTATGTATGTATGTATGCATGTATGTATGTATGTATGTATGTATGTATGTATGTATGGGTGTATGTATGTATGTATGGCTGTGTGTGAGTATGTATGTATGTGTGCGAGTATCTATGTTTGCATGCATGCATGCATGTATGTATGTATGTGTGTGTGTGTGTGAGTATGTATGTATGTATGTGTGCGAGTATGTATGTATGTATGTATGTATGTATGTATGTATGTATGTATGTATGTATGTATGTATGTATGTATGTATGTATGTATGTATGTATGCAGGTATGTATGTGTGTGCATGGATGTATGCACCAATGGCCCCTCGTTTCCCTTCAAAAGGCCCCCCCACTCTGCCTGAGAATCACGTGCCCTTTTGAAGGCAGGGCCCCACCTCCATCCTTCCAGACACGGGGGCGGCTGTGGAAGCGGAGGAAGCCTCGGAAAGCGCGCATGCTTCAGTTTGCTTATTTCCCCGGGGGGAGTGGTCATTGACGGATTTCAGGGGAGAAATGTGTGTTTCACGTTCTGCGCGTTCTTGGGTTGTTTTCACGGATTTCATGGGTTGTGTTCACGTTCTTCGCGGGATCCTTCCTGGATAAGCTCCGAACTTTGAGAAAGATAGACAGCCCAGACGGGTTTCCACTACCCCCAACTATCCTTTCGGGAAATTTGGTCTGTATGGGACCCCTATACAACCAAAAGTGTTTCGAAACAGGGGTTGTGAAAAATGAAAACCTTAGCCCACAAAGATAGGTTTCTATGGCACATGCCACTGGGTTCCATGCCTCCAACATGCGCATCAGAAAATTCCCTGACAATGAGGCGTCTTGTTTAACGTTGACGAAAACGTGTGCTGGCCTATATATATATATACATAAATATATGTGTACATATCTGTACCTGTAGGCGTATGAGTGTGTAGATAGTAGGCACGCAAGTTTGTGTGGCATCCCACCTCTGCTTGAACTACGCGGGCCAGTTCTGCGATTGCGCGCATTTGTACGTAACACAAGCACCAACGCTGGTCTACACACACACACACACCCGCGCGCGTGTATGCGTTCATTTGTTGCGAGCATATGCCATTCATAAATGCAAGTTGCTCAACTTACTTCTGGTTCGTTCCTTGCATCACCGTGCAGGGCCCTTGCGCTGCGTCAACTGCGCCCTTCTCCCGGCTTCCTCCTCCCCCCTCTTAAAGCACAGGGTTTACAGCGGATCAAGGCGTCTGAACGGCCCATCGACACGCACCGTTCTGCTGTTCCAGCTCCTGTCTAAAGCGTTGTCCCTCTGATGCGTGTTTCGCTCCCACATCATGAGGCGCAGCGCAGCGCGGCGCGTTGTGAACTCCGGCTCAAGGCTTGGAGGTGCTGGCAAGGCAAACAGCGCATAGGGCAAGCCGCTGTAGCAGTCGTTGAGTAAGGTTCTGGTTCTTACCACCTCTACACAAGTAACCGAGGTTCATTCGGTGGAAACTTGCTGGGGGTCTCCGCTTGTCATTTATTGCTTTAGGCCGGTCACGCTGGTGAATCGCTCTGCGCTGCCTGCACTTGTTGGAGTTCTATCTTGAGTTCGTTGGGACAATCAGTTCCTGACCACTGCTGACATGTCATCCGCGTGCGCACGCGCAACGGTGACACCAAAATTAACATGGAAAAAATACTGCTTGCATGGCGGGAAGCTTGGCGAAAGGCCCCGCTTCCCGGCGCGCACAAAACAGGCGGCAAGCGCGCGACTCGCAAGCCCTGACAAGCCTAGTCTTGGGCAACTTCGAACGCGACGCTCTGTCTAAAGGCCTCGACAAACGCAAGGCAGCGTGGTGCCGGGGGCGCGCGCTCCACGATTTGCCTCACCGCCCCTCCAAGTACGCGACGAGCGCCTGCTGCTTCAGCGGCGCAACAAATTTCTACCGGCCTGCGAGCAGTACGCGCACGCTTTGGATTCATCTTCGATGTCAGGCTGCTCGGCTGAAGGCGCGCAAAGAAGGAAAGCCGGGAGACTTCTGCCCAGCAACTGGGCAGACAAGCCGTAGTCAAGGTCGGCGTCAAAGCCCCCCCGTTTCAACTTCAACTTGACGGGATTAGTCAAAGCGAGCCACAGCGGGCGGCTGCGAGACAATGGCCTGAAGGCAACACCTTCTTGCGAAGGCGCGTACGTGTCAAACTAGGAGCCAGCAATCCTTTTAGGCTTCTTGTCTTGCAACTCGCTGCTCAGAAAAGTGTAGATATCAACGGGTCCTTGATGAACATGCAACGTGCGGACGAACACGCGAAGCGCGGACCAGCCAGCACTGATCCCCGGTTGGGTCATGATCTCCAGGTAAGTCAGGACTATGGTCGTGGCATTTTGCACAGGTGACGCGAGCCTCACATCAATGAGGCAATCAACCTATGCAGGATGGGTGGGAGCCGGCAAAGACTTGTTTGACCACTGCCTGGTACCGCGCGTGTCTCCTCGTCTGGCCCCCAAATTTGCAAAGCTTTCCGAAGCTGTGCCCCGCGCTAGCCATCCATACTGTCCTGGGGAGTGAGCTCACTCCCCGCGTGGCAAAGGAGCAGCGCCAACAACTTGGGGGTATGGACACACGGCATGCTCTTGAACCGCGCACAGCATAAGTAGCAACAAAGCAAACAGCAGCAGTGCCATGGCTCAACGCTGCAGCAGTGCCATGGCGCCCAACAACAAAAAACGATATTGTTGCGGTCGACCACCTGAGAAGTCCGCAGAGGCCACTCTGAAAAGCGCCAAAAACCTGAGTTTTTGAGGTCGACCACCCAAAGTCTGCACAGGGTTAGGCGAGCGATGCGAGAATCGCAAAAAGCCGCTCTAGCTTTTGAGGGTCGACCTGCCCAAAGAGCGCGTGCACTGCGAAGCAGTGTGCGCCGCTGATGTCCCATCTCCGCGCTGGCTCCAAGACAGCTCCGGGACCGCCGAGGTGACTTGCCCACGTGTGGCAGAGCAGAATTCATGCACGGGGCTAACATGTTCGGCCTCTTGCTATGCCACAGTTCTCTGATTTCTTGCCTTTTCATAGCTATTTCGCTTCCTCGAGAAAGCTAGCCTGCACGAGATCCAAATTCTAGTTGAACTTGCGTGGGTTCACTAACTGGTTCATCAAGTTTGTTCCTCGATTTCGTGATTATTCTACTTATCAGTTCATATACATACAGTTTACATACACGTACATGTGTGTGTGTGTGGGTGAGTGTCAACATGTTTATAAGCCACTTGAGAACGTCTGTACCATGGAATGTCCGAAAGTGGCAAACTCAATGGAAACCACCAGCAAATTGCACCTATTGAAGCGACCAAAAATATGACTTCGGGCGTCGTCAGCTGGGGCGTCCGGCCGTCTTGGCTGCTCGAAGTTGGCCACTGGAGGTGCTAGGGGCGACAAAAGCGGCTCCGCCCAAGAGGGCAGCGACACCTCGCAGCCCGCCACCCGCAACGTTCTGCCCTCAATTTCGCTGCGCACATCCGCCGAGGCTGTGGGGCGATTGGATTTGTTTGGCAAGAAAAGTATTTTAAAAAATACTAGTTAGTGCTTGAGGGCCCCCCTGGCTGAGATTGCGCTTTTGCGATTCTCACAATGGCTTAGCGGTAGCACAGTCGCACTCAACAGCAGGAGTTCGCCGGCGTGCCACCCTGTGCTAGTGCGTTTGGGGGCTGCGCCGGTTCTTGAAATTGGGCAATGTCTCTAGGCTTCGTGGGCTTTGCGCTTTTCTCAAAATAGCCGAGTTCTAATTCAACCGGGCTGGTTTACCCTTTGTTTGCCTCAGGCTGATTTGTTCTTTTCTTTCAGGCTGCTGCTATGTGTCTGGGGATTCGCATTGGGTTTGGGGTGTTGTCTGCAGGCTCTCCTCAGATTTAGGCGGTTTTGCAAGGCCATGTTTTGTTAAAGCAGTCGTGTTCTAATTCTGCTGTTTTGCCTCTTTGCTTCAGGCTGCCAGGTGTCTGGGCATTCGCATTGGGTCCCTGCCTTGGGGGTGTTGTCTGCAAGCTCTCAGCTTTTGTGATTGGGCACCGCTCTGTACTAGTGTGGTGTGTGTGTGTGGCGGCGCGGGGATGGGCTTTATCAGGAAAAAACGCCGTGTTTTTCTTGAACGTCGACTTCCTGAAAGGAAATCCCCGAGTACGGGGCCTTCCATGGGTGACAGCTCATTATCATTCGCCATGAAGCATGCGAGGCGTCGATGAGCTAGTCCACCAAACATGTTCTGCAGGTGCTTCCAATTGAAACACATATGAAGGCACGATCTGAAGCACCCCAAAATTCAACTCAAAAACAAAACGCCATCCTAAAGTTGTTCCTGAGAAAACCTCCCAACAGTTCGCTCTGTGTGCCAATTCCGGGCCCGAGATGGCAAGTGTCCTGTTGCTGTCATGCAAGCGAATTGTCTGAGCGAACTGAGACCCCTTCGTTCTGACAGTCTTAATCCTTTCGCCTCAGTTCAAAGCCCACATGCGGGAAAAGAAACAGAGACCACACACTTCAACTCCCAAGGGAGGATGCTAATCGTTCGAGTACAACTGATGAGTCTCGAGTGGGTCTAGGTTCGGCTCACAGTCACTTGGCTTCCGTCTAGCAGCGAAAACGTTACGCGAAAGAACAAGAAGCACAAACAGCGCCGCAACCAAGGGGCCAAAAAGACATTCAGAATCACGGAAAGCAGGTACGCCGGATTGATCAGATCCGGTATCCCATGACTGAGGTAGCTTCGTTGAGCGCGGTCCCTCAGTCATGCCGCACTCCCCTGCGACAAACATGATCTCGTCGAGAAAGGTGGTGTCAGGGTAAATCTGACACTCCGCACACACACGCCCCTCCAAGAAAGGCGAACAGTCTTTTTGCATCCGGAAGACCAAATGTGACGCTGCCTAGTGTCAACCAAAAAGTCCTCAGCGGCGAGGAGAGCGTGAATTTGCACGCTCTGTACGATGCCGCTCAGAAGGCGGGGACACAGGCTCACCAAATCGAGCAGGAAATAGTCCGCCCCTTTGTCCTGCAGTTGGTGACAAGACTGACGGGAGGAACAGCGAAGATTGATGGGCGGAACTGCCATTGCGTCCAGAGATTTGTTGCCATTGAGGCGAGATGGGTGATTGGCCCACTTGATGAGTGCCCTCGCTGCGGTGGTTGTGGGGGCCTGCTTGAGGAAGACGCGAGGCTGGTCACTGGTGCAGGTGTAGTGCTTGATGAGGTCCTCCGGCGCACTGCTCATTGTGAGCAACTTCGGTCCGGTCTGCTTGACAGGTGGAGGCAACATGCCGTGAAGAGATTGGATGATCCGAGGTTGTTGCTGAGGCGGAACATCGTAGGACTTGCCGTCAAAGGCAGCAGCGCTCACCGTGGGCAAGGAACTGGTGGGAGTGGAAGACTGCGAGTGGTTCACCGGAGGCGGTGTGACCAGTTCCGAATCATCCTTGTGGGTATTGGCCGTAGAGGGAGGCGACGATCGCTGTGGTGCCGAGCACTGCGCTTGGAGAAGCTCATGTTCGCGCTTAAGGTTGTGATACTTCTGCAGCGTGTCATCTTCCGGAGAGTGTGCTTTGATGGATTGGTGGTGTTGGCGCAGGAACTCAAGAACGAGATTGCCCAGGTGCTCATGGACCTTGGTTCGCTGATTGAAGTCGTCAATGTTGAGTCCCATTGATCCTGCAAGGTCCTTCTCCAAAGTGAGCAAGTTGAGAGGCTGGGATCGGCGCAGTAGCTTCGAACAAGTGCTCCAAAGCAAGGCCTCGGTACGAGTGCGAAATCCTTCCCACGTCACAAATCGTCCGTGCGCAAACGGTCGCAGTAGCCAGTTCGAAATGCCGTCGTGGATGACCTGAACCGGGCGAACATCGCGAATGTCCATGCCCGACATGTCGCGGTGCGAATTGTGAGGTGTGGTGGCGACTGTCATGGGTAGTGTGAAGGAATAGAGAGGAGTTCTGTCAAGCAAGCCGTCTCCGGGCTGCCACTCCTCCGGAGCCTTCTTAGGTTGCACTGGTAACGGAGCGGGATGGCCAGTTGCTGCCGCAGGTTCCGGTTGGCGTCCATGTGGGTTATCAGGTAGCACCATCGTCGTCTTCATGGGCTTGACGGGTGCGGGCTCCGGAGGGAACGGCATCATGTAGTTGACCGGAGAGTACATGGTGTCGAATGATGGGCCTGTGCTGGCGGAGGGTGTTGCAGGTAGTTGTTCTGCGACAGCGGAAAGGAACTGGGAGAGCTGTGCTTGTGCTGCCATGTCATCGGGTTGGACCAATCCATGCCGTCCGAGACCGGGGCGGAGTCATATTCTCGTCTGCGAACTTTACGAGTCTGGGAAAGACTCCTGTCTCGCCGGCGTCGAGTTCTGGATCTGTCACGATCATCCCGGCGTGACATGACGGCTCAGCGAACCCAGTAGGTGTACCAACTCCAACTTGAGAAAACTGAGTCAAACAAGATGCAAGTCAACGCAAGATCATGCCATGCTCAAATCAATACAAGGTCAAACGTCACACGGTCAGCACACAGTATCAGAGTTGGTGAGACTTAGCTATGAACTGACGGCTGTCTTCCCTTTAGTGAAACCTCGTTCCTGCTTAAACGTGAAGTTCCGCTGGGCTATGATAAGAGCGTTGAGGTCAAATTTTCCGGCGAGCCGGCCCGGGGTCACACGATGGGTACACCCGAGGTTCCCCCAAGATGGGGTGATCACACTTCAACTCCCAAGGGAGGATGCTAATCGTTCGAGTACAACTGATGAGTCTCGAGTACAACTGATGAGTCTCGAGTGGGTGTAGGTTCGGCTCACAGTCACTTGGCTTCCGTCTAGCAGCGAAAACGTTACCCGAAAGAACAAGAAGCACAAACAGCGCCGCAACCAAGGGGGCCAAAAAGACATTCAGAATCACGGAAAGCAGGTACGCCGGATTGATCAGATCCGGTATCCCATGACTGAGGTAGCTTCGTTGAGTGCGGTCCCTCAGTCATGCCGCACTCCCCTGCGACAAACATGATCTCGTCGAGAAAGGTGGTGTCAGGGTAAATCTGACACTCCGCACACACACACACACAAAATACCCTTCCTCCCACAAAAACGGAAGTTTGCAAAGCGAAATCCTCGAGGGATTCCAAACCCCTCCTTTTTGAACCCCCTCCCCATGTTTCCCCATAATAAGACCTTATTCAGGAGTTTTGCCAATGCTGCGCACCGTTGAACTGACTATTGAGATGTTTGGTACACCCATCTGGCTACAATGAGGCCTTAGGAGAAACCAACTCCGTATCACCGAAAGTGGCAACCCAAAACCCGATTCTCCACATAAAGGGCTCGCTTTGTTTGAGGGTTCCCCAGTTCTTTGGATTTCAAGGGAAACCAAAGGCAATTTGGTGTCCCCTGCAAAAAGACGAGCCACGCACAATAATGAAAATGGGCCAAGGTGGGCTTGGCAAATCAAAGCCTTCGACCGTCGCCTGCGGCGGCCGCGGTGCTTCGGGAGTTGGAAGCCATCCTCAGCACGCAAAAAATGCGACTGGGTGGGCCCAAGAGTGTTGATGCCCACCTCGAAATTGACGTCTGAAGCATTTGTGTTTGCTTTGCGTGTGGATGTTGTTGTTTTTCTTCATTTTTACGTTTGATTCAAAGGGTACCCTTGCACTTTGGTTTCAAGGGAAACTGACAAGAAACCGCCCATGTTTGGGGTCCTTTGAGATAAAGATATCCAAAAAACGAAAGCCCCGACCGGAGCCGCGTAGGCTTCCCTGGCTTGCTCTCCAAAGGAAGATTTTGCTCGCAGCAACGCGTACTCAGGGTTTCCGGATTTCGACACCCACAAGCGCGGCACTGCCCAAAGCATGCGCCACTTCGGATTCAAAAAGGATCATACTCATCAGCGATGGATTTGTTGTGTCGCACCCTGGAGTTTCCCCGCCCGTTTGCCGTAGTTGGTATCATTTCGAAGCAAACCCTCGCTACTTGAGCTGGTTTGGGCAGTCTCCGGTGTCATACAAAAACCCATAGATCTACTTAGGGACGCACCGTAGCCAACATTGTATGCTAGTGCTTTCCCGTTATTGTGGGAGTTCCTGCCTGTAGGCGTAAGAATTTGGGGCACGTAACCAGCGCCACATAATCATGTCAGCAACATAAGTTGGGTGTTGCACAACCGGTTTATCTTTGCAGTCGAAAAGAAGTTCCCCGTGTATAGGGAAAAAAAAGGCCAACTCGCACTGAATCTGCAAACTGGCCATGGTTCGCAAAGGACGGCAAATTCGGACGCTGGAAACCCGAGCCCAACGCAGCCTGAAATGTCTGCAATCACCACGTCGGCTTCTCTTCAGGGTCGCAGTGGATGGTGATTGGCGAGCAAACGTGAGCCAACAATATGGGGTCCAAAAGTTCTGGCGAATCATCCAAGTCTATCTTCCGAAGCTTGAAAAGCTTGTCAATGCAACACGTGTCGCCTTAGTCAAGCACCCGTGCCCCAAACACAACTGCCACCAGGACCGGACTGACACAAGTCGCCCAGTGACCAACTCGCAGCCGAGGCTCGTAAAATGTAAACAAAAAAATTAAGAGGAGAAACTGCCGGCAAAATGTAGCTGTCTATATGACACAGCCGCACGAGCTTCCCTGAGCCCAAATGACCCACAGGCGCTTCACAAGCTGACTTTTGCAGTGGTTGCATCACGCCAGCCACCTGGCACTTCCGAAAGAGAGGAAGCCGGAAGCCCTTTTTGAATGGTGCTAGCAGGGCGACAAGTGCAAAACCAAAACAACCCATGTGTACGATTGCCCTCCTCGGAATTACCTTGGCGAGCCTTCAACGCTCGAAGGCCCTGTGCCCGGTGCCTGGCAACTCAATAGCCCTTGCGTGCCTTGGCATGTATGCAATTGCACATAGAAAACAACGACATTGGTCAGCACCGTTCACATTCTGGAACCCAACAGAAACATCGCCGCATCGGCTTGTCACGCAAGCGACAGCATACCTTAAAAGGCAAGCAGTCGTGACATAGAGTGTGATTGGCTCTCAGCAGACATTTATCAGATCTGCCTTCCAAAGATGCGAGTTGCAGAACCCACGAGATAAATGGTGTGTTCCATCCGCAGTACCGGAAGCACTAGAAAAACATCAAGCAATCGTTTTGGATGCGTAAATGATGTAGCTGTGCACACTGCACCATACGTCAGTTGCTTCTCGAAAAGAAAAAAAAGAAAAAAGAAAAAACAAGCAAAACATGTGTGTTCCGTCCATGGATCGGCTGTAGCAGCTCCTTCATCTTCCGTTCCCACGTGGGTATGTGTCACTCAAAATGGCGGCTTTCCTTTTCGTCAAAGGGTGCCAAGCGTAAACAAGACAAACAAACATGTGTTTTTGCAAATCCAGCGAGCGCAAATCGCACCTTCCTCCACAGACTCGGAAAAACAATGAGAGGAAAATGTCCCTCACCCGCCCAAAGATTATAACGCTCACATTTTCCGCTCGAGTCTGCTAGTCTGCCCCGCAGCTTGCCAAACTCAGCGGCCTGCGGCGGATGCAACTGCCGGGTGTCTCTTTGTTGAGGGTACTCTCTTGGGGGTTGTTTTGTTTTTTCGCCAGCATCCCCCGTTGTGGCCAAACCCAACCGCGGGGTGTGGCTCAACTGGCCTCTTCAATGTTGACGTTCTGCAGTTCTGCTGAAGCTCTTGCACCAAAAAGTGTGGTGGCAAGCCTAGAAGGAGCCCATTTAGCTTCGCAACAACGAGTCACCACAAGCGATGCGCACTCGGTTGTCATGTCACAATGTGAAGCCCGGATCAACCCTGGACTAGCAAACCTGACGGATGAAAAAGAGGCGCTTTCCACATGAAGAATCCCTAATTTTCTGCCCATCGGAGTCAAGATCAACATGCGCCCAGCCGCCTCCATTTTTGCATCGTCAAGCCACTTTGCCTGCCACCGCTGGAGACAGCGAAGGGCTTGTGGCAGGTGTGGCTTGAGGACTGATCATTGACTGACCGAACTATGCAACTCAACAATCTGCCCTCTTTCCAATTCAAGCGGTCAGGAGACAGGAGGCTAAGACTCCCGTCCATTGAAAAGGCCAGCTGTCCACTTCCACTACTGCAAAAATGGTAAACACGTAACGCCACGTCATCGCAAAACTGAATCATATACACTCTCCCCCTAGCCGTACCGAATACTTGTCCTCGTGCGAATATGTTGTTTGAGGAACCCGTTCGGGGAAGCCAACAAAACACACCACTTTGTCCCCCATCTGAACTCCTGACACAATTCGTTGTTTCCGCAAACGGACATGGAAGAGTTGGGTATTCCCCCTGACGGTGTGGAAAACTTGCCGCCCTATGTCCTCCCCGCACCAACGCTATACAACTGAATCTTGTCCGTTGCTCATTTCCCAATTTGAAACAAACCCACAACGCCCTTCGCCTCACTGCGAGGACGCCCTCAAAGGCGAAGCAGTGTAATTCGCCCAGTCACCCCACGCGCTGCCAGTCAATCCATCCTGCAGGCGGTGTATGCAACCCAAACCTAGTATCTCAACTATTTATCATACCCCTTTCATACCACATACGATTGGTGGTAGTAAAAGGATCAAGGCTCCATCAGAGTTTTGGTAAGCAGAGTCTATTTCCCAATAGCAATTTGGTGAGTATGGCCAGAGCGCCCCATGTCAGCCCTGTTACTACAGTAGATAATGTTGAACATGGGTATGCGTCAAATAGCGGAACCCCAAAAATGTGGTCTCCCTTCAACCAGCCTGAAGAAGGTGCCCTCAAAACAAAATCTTGCTCGTACAAAGGAACTGGAATGGCAACCGCTTTATCCCTGCGTGGGCATGTTCTTTACTAGCACACATTGTGGGTTTGACCCCTGGCTCCCCTAGTAGGAACATGTACAATAGTCGTCCAGACCATCCCTAAGTTGATGACCATAGAAGACCATCCGACCGACCTCGTCGAGTCTTTTGACCATGGCACCGCAAATGTTGCGCGAACCACGCTCAGTGCAAGAGCCGCTCCCACAGTTGCGAACAGAAAGGGACTCCAGACCGGCAAGGTTCGGAAGGAATCGAACCTAAAAGCCTTGGGTTTATTTGTGCGTAGTTGGTCTTATCTTATGTTTTGTGTGTTTGTTCATTTAGTTGTGTTGGGGGGAGGTTGTTGACTTCCACTGTTCCACCGGAAAGACGTCTGCCTCGGGAGATTCTATCCGCTTTGCCTGAATCGTTCTCTGATGGTGTGTCCGTCCGCCAAACATTGCTGTCTGAACAAGCGTAACCTTATACAAGAACGATGTTGTTCCTGCACGAATCACCTAAATGTGCGTGGCACATGACAAAATGCATCGAATCCTGCATTGCCAACAGTAATAATATAGGAGAATAAGGGTGTTGACACTGTTTCTCTCAGAATGTTCAAAGTGCGTGCGTCACACTAGCTGACACGGAATTGCAGAAAACAGCACGCATATTGGAACAAAACGGAACACGTCCGCATACCCGAAACGTACCCAGCTATAAACAAATCACGCGTACTCTCTGCATCCATCATCCTGGAAAAACATGCCGATGATGGCCATCATCGCAAGTCTTCCGTTGGCCAACTCGGCCGCTAGCTTCGTCTTCTTCGCCTCCGGGTCAGAGGCAGTCAGCACCTTGAATCCGAAGTCACCCGCCGCAGCAGGAGTTCCCGCCGACTGGTCCTGGGACACCTCGCAGAAGGCCATGTAAGCCAAGATCTGACCCCACCCAGCGGCAGGAACTTTGGAAATTGCAGCCAGGCCATTGGGCACGTCGGCGAACTTCAGACCAGCGGAAGGGCTCAAATAGCCCGGGAATTTCCCAGTGATCTCGGGGGTAATGTATCCCATTGTAGCCTTGGTCAATGTTGAAACCCAAAGCTTATTACCCGTAAACATGTTTGGGCGCCATCATAATAGCACAAGGAAAAAGAAAACAAGATGTTACTGAACCTCGATCAAGCGGCGAGCATGGAAATTCGACCATGCTTCAGCTCCGTCTGGCGACGTCGGGCGAAGTTCTCAGCGCTGCCGTCGGCCGTGAACCCTGCCGGGTCCCAGAACCCCACCGGTGCTTGCACTCCAAGCTCGTTTTCGAAGGCACGCAAAGGCGAAGCGGTGTAGTTGGCCCAGTCACCCCAAGCGCTGCCGGTGAGACCATCCTCTGCACAAGAACCGCTTCATGCAAAAAATACCGAAAAACGAGCAAGCAATAATGCAAGCAAGCCAACAGATTCTCTGCCAAGATAACGCACCCATGTAACCAATCCAGCAAGCAAACCAAGGACCGAACAACTCGTTCACAGACAAGTAGCAACAAGCAAACTAACTAACAGACAGACAGACAGACAGACAGACAGACAGACAGACAGACAGACAGACAGACAGACAAACAGACAGACAGACAGACAAACAGACAAACAGACAAACAGACAAACAGACAAACAGACAGACAGACACACAAACCAGGCAAACAAATAAACAAACAGACAGACAGACAAACAAACAAACAAACAAACAAGCAGACTAAACAAATCAAAACGAGCAACAAAACGCAAACCAACACACAAACTTACAAATAAAGCAACAAAAAAGACACCCGGACAAGCAAACAAAGGACAAAACAAAGAAACGATCAAACAAAACAAACAAAACAAGCAAAACCGGCAAATATAAGGACAACGATGAAAAACAAAAAGAAAAATCAAAAAATCGAGCTACCATTCATCACAGCAAGCACGCAAGCAAACAGGCGAAATAACTTACTTACTTACCTACTGCGAACTGGAGGTTGCAGCCTGCATTGGTGACACATGTGAAACATTGCTGACATTGTGTGCTTGAGCATTGTGCGGTAATGGTTGCGTGGCAATGGGTATTGAAGTTTTGCGCCACAGTCTCCGCCTAAACCCGGGGCGGCGCTGTGTCAGGGAGTTCCAAGACCCGCTGTGGAGGGCCGGCTCTCGCGAGGTATATTGGCACACCTGAGGCTTACGGCCATGATCGCTGGCACGTCTTGCAAAAAATCCATCAAGGCCCTTGATTGTTATGGTCTTCTTTTGTTTCCTATTCCACACTATTTGTTGAGCACCTGCTTCAAATGTTGCTCAGCCTCATCAAGCTTGTACGTAGCCTGCGCCCGGCCTGGCTGTGTCAGCCACTGCTCCTCTGTCGCAGCTGCGCTTTCGCATGTCTTCTTCAAGATTGTTAAGCACACCTGTTCGCCGGCCACATTTACAACAAAACACTCCCGCCCCACCTGGGACTGGGCGAATAAGGTGTCCCCGGCGCTCTGCCGGTTGCAGGTTGGGTTAGGCCTATTGCCAGCGCCTGCTGGCTGCAAGCCAGCCACATCCTTGGCCGCACTCCAGTCAGCGACGCGCTGAGGCCACGGTGACCAGCGTGGACTGAACAGCACGGAGCTGCTCCTGACGTTCATGGTCTTGGGCACCAGAGTGGTGCGTTGAAAACAAATCGGCAATCGATGCAAGGGCGCTGGCAGCGCCTGCAAGGCAGGCGCCCGCAAAGACTGCAAAAGTGGGCACTCCCAACTTACATGCTGGAGATTTAGCAAACCGCCACACTGACAAACCCGGCTTCCTGCGGTGTCTGTGATCTCTTTCAGGTCCATTAATCCGCCATGTCGCAGAATTTTCAACTTGGGTCGTGGATCGTTTCCGGGTCTGTCAACAGCCGGCTCCGAGTCCTTTATTGATGCCCTGCGCCACCTAGTGCTGCAGGCGGCCCCGAGCAAGAGCCTTCCAGGTCTGCAATTGCCATCTCTCACGAAGGTGGTGTTGCCAACCGTGGCCTCCACTGTTGACCTGAAAACTTTATCACTGAGAAGCTGTTTGGCCCCGGCCTGCGGGCCGTCATGCGACCTGTTTGATTATATACTAATTCCTCAAATTCTGCTGTATTGTCCTGTGCGCGCAAAGCCCTCTGCAAGAGACGGGTTGCCAAGAGTTGAAAAACAAAATGCGTCGATCGCCATGGGCGAGGCACTGTAACAAGTCGCATTTAATAGAGTCGGGTCCCAGAAGTAGTGTGGTCTTGTGTTAGCAGCGCGGCACGCAGCCGCAGGGCAAAATTCAACCGACCCCTGTGCGCGGGAGCGCTGCATGTGAACTGTAGAAGGGCGCACTCATGTCGCCGCCCCCAGGCTTCGTATCGTTGAATCATGGCCTGGCAACGTTTGCGGCAGCTGGACACTGTGGTTGGAGGTTCCAACACATCCGGCTGTTGCATCTCAAGCGCCAGCCAAGTAGGCGGGTCATGTGGTGATGGTTTGAGGCGACATTCGGCGCGGGTAAAGTTGACATGGTGACCAGGTCCATCGCCCGTCACAGCTACTGCAATAGATCTCACCATATGTGGCCAAACCCCCATCTGCCAGTTCCAGTCAATGAATCTGGTCGGCGGCGATGCCTGTGATCGTGCAGGGACACTAGGCCGCCTGTGAGAAGCAACCGCAATGTCTAAAATCGCGGTCTTGGATCTGCAGCTGCATCAGGCTCAACCGCAAGACCTTGGTCGAGGAGAAATTGAAGTTTGCCTCTTTGGTCCATTTTGACACTAACGCGGCGGTAAGCTTGAGCTGCACTCCGCGGCTGGCACCCGCAAAGTCTTGAGGGCGGTCTCTCACCAAGTTTTTCCATGCCTGTGAGCGCCACCGCTCACGGAGCTGATGCTGCCAGTCTGGCTGCAGAGGCTGGTAGTTAGCAAGGGCATGGACCACGCGCCGAAACACCGGGTCCTTGTGGAGCTGGCGTGCTCGAGCGCGCGGGCCGTCAGTGGGCCAGTCAGGATCTGTAAGCTGGAAGCGCAACTCACCTGCTTGCTGGGCCGTCTGCGCTGCGCGAACAAGAAGCCAAGCTCCAAGCTCGGCGGTGCCAGGAGCGCAACGAGCACCTGTGGCGAGGCTGAGTAAGAGGTCTCATTCAGCAAGCAGCGCACCACTGTGGCGCGCATTCCACACATCACATCGCGGTTGGCAGCACCCAAGTCAGCTGACCTGACAACCTTTGCAGCCAGGTGACCCGTGTGAACCCACCGACCGGCAGGTCTTCCAAGCGTCAGCTTTCTGCTGCTCCAAGTCCGTCCGGTCCGCTCGCCAAGCTTCACTTGAAGGCCTGTCGGCGCTGACCTAAGAATTCTCGGAGCTGCCCGGAGGGCATCGCCAATACAAGCGTCGAGTGTGTCGGAAGAGAAGGACAGCCTGAGAGAGGAGGCGCGCTTCGTAGCAGCATGCCAGAGCCGAGAAAAAGCGTGCGGCCACACGCCCCAACAGGAAGGCATGAGGTGCTTGAGCAAAGATGATGTCATACCCTTGGTCTCTCATTTTAGATGCAAGGGCTGCGAGACTGAAAGAGGTATGCCGGGCTTCCTGCAGACCAAACATGTCAGGAAAGTCATGGATTAAAACAGCGTTATGCGTAAGGCTAGTGACATTGCACGAGGCAACGGAAAGCAAAGCGCGCACCCTAGGCGAAGGCTGGGGAACATGAGGCAACTGCACAATATCACAAACACCCGCAGCAGCGGGCTCGCTGAGCAAGTGCGGCGCAATAAGCACGGGGCGGGCCTGCACAGGCAAGGCCGCATCATACTGAATGCCATTGTAAGCAACCCACAGCGGTTGCGCGCCGATGGCGCCGGCATGCGCAGGCAAGGTGAAGGCAAGGGCACAAAGGGTCAAGTGCCCCAAGATGAGGGGCGAGACACGCGGGTTAAACGGCTCCACGGCTGACGGCAACCCCTTGTTAGGTTACGGCAGCGTAGCAAGGTACTACTACACCGCTTTGCCTTTGCGCGCCTTTGAAAACGAGCTTGCCGTGCCATTTGCTTGCGCCCTCCTTTATGGCGCTTCATCTCTGCGCGCGCGATCTATGTCTGGGGGTGCTGCGCCTGGCCGCCCCCGGCCCCGCGGTACGCTATCTCGCGCTGAGCCATGGGGTCCGGTGGACGCCTTCCTTGCCGGCCTTGGTCTTTTCCGGTCGCATGTCCTCGGAGATGGGAATTGCCAGTTTCATTCCATTTCATCCCAGTGTGGAATCTCGCATGTCGAGCTCCGGCGTCTTGCTGTTGAGCATATCCGTTCCAACCCTCTTGCCTTCTGCGACTTCATTGCCAATAACGATCTTGCATCCTATTCATCCGGAAGAGGGTGAAGCCAAATTGTCGAATCAGTGCCTGATTGTGTTTTCCGCCTAAGGCGGAACCGTGGTTTATCATCAGCGTGGTTGGAACTGGAAGTCGGGGCACAACGATCCCATGAATGCCTTCAGGTTCCTGCGTGCGACTTGTTTGCCACAAACGGCACAGCACGGGCTGAGAATGTCTTTGATGATGCGCTTACCAAGCTGAGAAGCAGTTTCGTTACGCTTGTCAACGGCTTGGCGAAGTTCATCTGTCCTTGCTTTTGATAGCGTAGGTGCACGAGTGGTGGATCCCTTTTTATCTGCAAGAGTGGAATCGTAGGGCATTGATTGTTGGCAAAACGAAGCCCGTGGTATCTGTGCACTGAGACTTTGCAAAAGCGACAAGTGGGCTTGTCGGCATTTTCCACAAAGCGCCGCCCTTCTTTCTCCACAGTTTGCTTTGGCTCGTGCAACTGCGTCGTCCCTTGCTGTGTGTGCTTTACAGCACGTTTGGCTCCTCTGCTCAAGGGTGCGTTGTTCTCGTCGATTTCTTGGAAGAGTTGTTGAACCCGCTAGTGGTGAAAGGTCCAAAGCTCTGCCTTTTTCCCTTGAACGGGATGACCACTTTGTAGAGGCCGGTTTTTACGTTGTTCTGGACGAAGGGAAGATTTGGACCGCCGGGTGCGACCACGCGGCGCAGTGCCAGAAAAGGTGGAGATGGTCCTCATGCGCGGACCAACAGAATGGACACACCGGGCGGTCGGTCTGAGTGTACATGGCACACGCAAGTGTTGAACGAAGAACGCCGCGGTCATATTCGTTCGTTCGGCTGCGTAGGAGTTGGAGGGTTGTGGCTTTGTCGACGCCATTCTGTGTGCCACGAAGTTCCTTTCTATTGGCCGCGGCGCGTGTCCAGAGCATGTGAGAGCTAATATGTGAGTAGTATTCGCGGAGCGTTCCAACACGTGTGACATGATGTGTTGGCCATGGCCCAAGGGGGAGAACCAGGTCCAGCCCATGACGTTGCAAGCATCTCGAATGTTGCCATGCGTGTTGGCTGAGAGGTGCCAGAGATGTAGCCACTGCGGGAAGAGCCCGGGGTTTTTCAAGAGCTGCCGGCGGGCAGTTGTGAAGGGGGCAATAACTGTAGTTGCGTCGGATCAAACTTATGTCCTTTATGACAGAGCGAAAGGACGATGTCGGCTGACTTTCTGTCGCGGCCCCGCCAGATGGCTTTGAGCACCACGTTGCGGAGTTGTTTCAATCTTTTTGTCACACGGGCCAAGCTCGAGGCCAAAGTTGAGTTCATTCTCTCTGGCCGCGATGTTGAGTGGACAAATCGAGCTGCGCTCTGCCGTGGCGATGTAACTTTTGGCACGGCTGTTGGCAAGGAAGCGCGCTCTACTCTTGGTAAAGGAGAACTGCCCACCCAAGAGCCGATCGTCCGGGACTTGTTTGATCTGTTGCCCGCGGAGGTTGATGTCAGTGAGCCGTTTTCTTCCTGAGGTGGTGGTAGCAAAAAACACCGTTTTGTCTGGATTGACAATGGCGTCGATATGGTCGTCGAAATTCGCTGTGAAATTGATGGTCTCTTGTAGCGTTCTCGCATTTTTTGTCGTCGATGAAGGCGAAGCGGTGTAGTTGGCCCAGTCACCCCAAGCGCTTGCGACCGCACTTATTTTGTTCCACATGCGTCGGCTCATTATTGAGAGAGGTGGACTCTTCCATGTCGGTGCTGGTCCCTCGGATTGGCTCGCGGGCGCACAGAGCGCCGCTGCCTGTGTTGCAACTGACTTGTGCGCCCATTTTGCTGCTTGTCTCGGTGTTCCACGAGATCTCCTGCTGCGCAAGAATCACTTCATGCAAAACAAACAGCAAAAACAACAAGGAATACTGTAAGCAAACCCACGGATTCTCTACCAAGGTAACACAGCCGGATGCTACCAAACCAGCAAGCGAACCAAGGACCGAACAACTCAAACAAATCAAAGCCAAGTAGCAAACAAGCAAACAAACAAACAAGCCAACAAACCAACAAACCAAACAAACAAGCAAACAAACAAACATACAAACAAACACACAAACAAACAAACAAACAAACAAACAAACAAACAAACAAACAAACAAACAAACACACAAACACACAAACAAACAGCCACACAAACTGGGCAAGCAAGCAAGAAAGCAAGCAAACAAACAAACAAACAAACAAACAAACAAACAAACAGCCACACAAACAGACAAACAGACAAACAAACAAAACAAAACGAGCAACAGAACGCAAACTAACAAACAATCAAACTAACAAATAAAGCAAAAAACACACAGACAGACAGACAGACAGACAAACAAACAAACAAGAAAACAAATAGACAATCAAACAAAGCAGACAAAACAAGCAAAGCCGGCAAAAAAAGAACAAAAAAACAAGTGCATCACAGAAAGCAAGCGAGCAAACGAGCAACCAAACATGCATTCAAACAAACAACCGAACAATCAAGCAAGCAAGCAAGCAAGCAAACAAACAAACAAACAAGCTAACCAACTAACTAACTAACTAACTAACTGACTGACTGGCTAACAGACCAACAACCGAACAAACAAACAAACAAACAAATAAACGAGCAAACAAACAAACCAACAAACAAACAAATAAACGAGCAAGCAAACAAACAAACAAACAAACAAACAAACAAGCAAGCAAGCAAACAAACAAACAAACAAATAAGCAGACAGACAGACAGACAAACAAAACAAGAATAACAAGCAAAAAGATAGCAGGCCAACAAGCAACTAAGCAAACAAACAAGTAATTAACAAACACATCAAACCCAGCAACGAAACGAGAAAAACATGAGAAAAACAGACAGACAGACAGACAGACAGACAGACAGACAAACAGACAGACAGGCAGGCAGACAGACAGACAGCCAGCCCAGACAGACAGACAAACAAGAAAGCAAGAACACAAGAAAACAACAAAAACCAGAAAACAAGAGAGTAAACACAAACACACAAAGATTAGCCTGCCCCAGTGAATGCTGTTGTGTTGCTAAGCACACCGGTAAATGCGCATGCAAAATAACAGTGCCAAATGCGCAGCGGCTTGCGAGTAAACATGTTTACCACATGTCAGACTTCGCACGTCTCTCCAACTTTCTGTCATCACTCACCAAGCCTGGAAAAACATGCCGATGATGGCCATCATCGCAAGTCTTCCGTTGGCCAACTCAGCCGCTAGCTTCGTCTTCTTCGCCTCCGGGTCAGAGGCAGTCAGCACCTTGAATCCGAAGTCACCCGCCGCAGCAGGAGTTCCCGCCGACTGGTCCTGGGACACCTCGCAGAAGGCCATGTAAGCCAAGATCTGACCCCACCCAGCAGCAGGCACTTTCGAAATCGCAGCCAGGCCATTGGGCACGTCGGCGAACTTCAGACCAGCGGAAGGGCTCAGATAGCCCGGGAATTTTCCGGTGATCTCCGGGGTAATGTATCCCATTGTAGCCTTGGTCAATGTTGAAACCCAAAGCTGGATAATAACTGTAAACATGTTCGGACGCCATCGTTTTTATACAAGGCAAAGATGTAAGATATTACTGAACCTCGATCAAGCGGCAAGCATGGAAATGCGACCATGCTTCAGCTCCGTCTGGCGACGTCGGGCGAAGTTCTCAGTGCTACCATCGGCCGTGAACCCTGCCGGGTCCCAGAACCCCACTGGTGCTTGCACTCCAAGCTCGTTTTCAAAGGCACGCAAAGGCGAAGCAGTGTAGTTGGCCCAGTCACCCCAAGCACTGCCAGTGAGACCATCCTGCATGCTGCACAAGAATCTCTTCATGCAAGACGTACCGGAAAAACAAACAAGTAATACTGTAATGCAAGCAAATCAACAGGTTCTCTACCAAGGCAACACAGCCGGATGTTACCAAACCAGCAAGCAAACCAAGGACCGAACAACTCAAACAATGCACAGACAAGTAACAAACTAATTGACGAACACAAACAAACAAACAAACAAACCAAACAAAGGAATACAACACAACACAACGAAACATAACATAAGACAACAAAAAGAACACAACACAACTCGACACGACACAACAACTACTCTACAAACAAACAAGCAAGCAAGAAAGAAAACAAACAAACAAACAAACAGTTCATGATAGTGTGAAAAAAAGACAAGCAAACAACAACACCACCAAACAAACAAACCATCAAACAAAGCGGCAAACACAAGCAAAGCCAGTAAACAAACCAAGCCCGGCAAGCAATCATAACAGCAAGCACGAAAGCAAACAAGCACGCACGCACGCATTCAAAACAAAAGCGAACAAACAAACAAACAAACAAACAACAAACAAAGGAATACCACACAACACAACGAAACATAACATAAGACAACAAAAAACACAACACAATAGGACACAACACAACAACTACTCTACAAACAAAAAACAAGCAAGAAAGAAAACAAACAAACAGTTTATGACAATGTTGAAAAAAGACAACAAAACAACAACAACACCAAGCAAACAAACCATCAAACAAAGCGGCAAACACAAGCAAAGCCAGTAAACAAACCAAGCCCGGCAAGCAATCATAACAGCAAGCACGAAAGCAAACAAGCACGCACGCATGCATTCAAAACAAAAGCGAACAAACAAACAAACAAACACGCAAACACACAACCACACAAACGCACAAACAAAAATACATTCATTGCATTACATGACATTACATCACATCACATCACATTACATTACATACATACAATACAATGCGTGCATACACAAATACATTCACACGCATACTTACATACATACATACATATTACAATACATTACATTACATTACATTACATTATATTACGTTACATTACGTTGCACTACATTACATTACATTGCATTACGTTACATTGAATTACCTACATACACACATACATACATACGTACATACTTACAATACATGATGTACATTACGTTACATTACCTTAACTTACCTTATCTTACTTTACATTACATTAAATTACATTACATTGCACTACATACATTGCATTCACACATACATACATACATTCATACGTACATACATACAAGCGTACATACGTACATACGTACATACGTACATACGTACGTACGTACATACGTACATACGTACATACGTACATACGTACATACATACATACATTACATACATACATTACATACCTACCTACATCCATAGATACATACATAAATTACATACATTACATACATACAAACATACATACACACATACGTACATACATATATGTAATGTATGTATGTATGTCTATATGTATGTATGGATGTGTGTATGTATGTATGTATGTGTATGTATGTGTGTATGTAGTGTATGTATGTACGTATGTAATGTAGTAATGTAATGTATGTATGTATGTGTGCATGTATGTATGTATGTATGTATGTATGTATGTATGTATGTAGGTAATGTATGTATGTAATGTATGTATGTATGTATATAATGTCATGTATGTATGTATGTAAGTATCCAATGTATGTATTGTTTGTCATGTATGAAATTTCTGTACGTGTGTATGTAAGTGTGTATGTGTGTATGTATGTATGTATGTACGCATGCACGTATGTACGTATCTACGTATGTACAGATCTACGTGTGTACGCATACATACGTACATACACACATACGTACGTACATACATACATACAATACATACTTACATACATTACATTACATTGAACTACAGTACATTACAGTACATTACATTGCATGCATACATACATACAGACCTACAAATATTGCATACGTACATTACAGTACATTACATTACATTACTACATTACATTACATTGCATACAATGCATGCATTCCACGCATTCATTCATTCATTCATTCATTCATTCATTCACTCATTCATTCATTCATTCATGCATGCATGCATACATACATACATACATTACAATATATACATACATACATTACATTACATTACATTACATTACATTGCATACATACATACACACATACATTCCATTACATACATACATACATACATACATACATACATACACACACACATACATACATACATACATACATACATACATACATACATACATACATACATACATACATACATACATTACATACATACATACATACATTACCTACATACATACATACATACATGCACACATACATACATACATTACATTACATTACATTACCTACACACGTACATACATACACTACATACACACATACACACACACATGACATGACATAACATAATATCACAATTCATCACATTACACTACATAGAATTATACATACATTACACGCATTACATACATACATACATACATACATACAACCATACATACATACATACATACATTACATACATACATACATACACACATTCATACATGCATACATACATACAATGCAAACATTACATTACATACAGTACATCACATTACAATACATTGCAGTACAATACCTTACATTGGACTGCATTGCATTACATTACACTACACTACATTACGTGACATTACACTGCATACATTGCATTCACACATACATACATACATACATACCTGCACGCATGCATTACATTACATGGCACTACATACATTGCATTCTCACATACATACATACATACATACGTACATACGTACATACATACATACGTACATACGTACATACGTACGTGCGTACATACGTACATACGTACATACGTACATACATACATTACGTACCTACCTACCGTACATACATACATGCATTACATACATTACATACATTGCATTACATTACATTTCATTACATTACATTACATTACATACATACATACATACAGTCAATACATACAGACATACATACAGACATACATACCTACACACATGTATACGTACGTACGCACATACATAATTACATGTATGCATACATACATACATACATAAATAGATACATACATACATACCTACATACATACATACATGACATACATACATTACCTACATACATACATACATACATACATACATTACATTACATTACATCACATTACATTACATACATGCATACATATATACATACACACATACATTACATTACATTACATTACACTACATACATACATACATACATACATACATACATACATACATTACATACATACATACATACATACGTACACACACATACATATATACATACGTACGTACGTACATAAATATATATGTAGTGTATGTATGTATGTATGTATGTGTAGGTAGTGACGTATGTATGTATGTATGTACGTACGTATGTCTGTAATATGTTTATGTATGCATGCATGTATGTATGTGTGTATGTAATGTATGTAATGTATGTATGTGTGTGTATGTATGTATGCATGCATGCATGTAAGTATCTATGTACTTACGTACGTATGTGTGTCTGTGTGTATGTAACGCGTGTCATGTAATGTAATTTCTATATGTATGTATGTAGAGGGAGGTAGATAGGTAGGTAATGTATGTATGTATGTATGTACGTATGTACGGATCTACATATGTACGCATGCATCCATACATACATACACACATACGTGCGTACATACATACATACATTGCATACATACATTACATTGCATTACATTACATTACAATACATTACAATACATCACATTACATTACATTACATCACATTACATCACATTACATACATACATGCATACCATACATACATACATACATACATACCTTACACTACATTAGATTACATTACATTACATTACACTACATTACATTACATACGTTACATACATACATACATTCATACATACATACATAGATGCATACATACATACATACATACATTACATACATACATACATACCATACATACATACATACATACATACATGCATTACATACATACATACATACATGCGTTGCATTGCATTGCATTTCATTACATTACACTACGTGCACGCATACATACATACATACAGTACATTACCATACATACATACATACATTACATTACATTACAATACATTACATTACATTTCACGACACTACACTACATTACATTACATACATTACATACATTACATACATACATACATACATACATACATACATACATACATACATACATACATACATACATACATACATACATACATACACACATACACATACATACATACATACATACATACATACATACATACATACATACATACATACATACATACATACATACATACATACATACATACATACATACATACATACATACATACATACATACATACATACATACATACATACATACATACATACATACATACATACATTACATACATACATACATACATACATACATACATACATACATACATACATACATTACATACATACATACATACATACATACATACATACATACATACATACATACATACATACATTACATACATTTTACATACATACATACATACATACATACATACATACATACATACATACATACATACATACATACATACATACATACATACATACATACATACATACATACATACATACATACATACATACATACATACATACATACATACATACATACATTACATTACATTACATACATACATACATACATACATACATACATACATTACATACATACATACATACATACATACATACATACATACATACATACATACATACATACATACATACATACATACATACATACATACATACATACATACATACATACATACATACATACATACATACATACATACATACATACATACATACATACATACATACATACATACATACATACATACATACATACATACATACACATACATACATACATACATACATACATACATACATACATACATACATACATACATACATACATACATACATACATACATACATACATACATACATACATACATACATACATACATACATACATACATACATACATACATACATACATACATACATACATACATACATACATACATACATACATACATACATACATACATACATACATACATACATACATACATACATACATACATACATACATACATACATACATACATACATACATACATACATACATACATACATACATACATACATACATACATACATACATACATACATACATACATACATACATACATACATACATACATACCATACATACATACATACATACATACATACATACATACATACATACATACATACATACATACATACATACATACATACATACATACATACATACATACATACATACATACATACATACATACATACATACATACATACATACATACATACATACATACATACATACATACATACATACATACATACATACATACATACATACATACATACATACATACATACATACATACATACATACATACATACATACATACATACATACATACATACATACATACATACATACATACATACATACATACATACATACATACATACATACATACATACATACATACATACATACATACATACATACATACATACATACATACATACATACATACATACATACATACATACATACATACATACATACATACATACATACATACATACATACATACATACATACATACATACATACATACATACATACATACATACATACATACATACATACATACATACATACATACATACATACATACATACATTACATGACATACATTACATACATACATACATACATACATACATACATACATACATACATACATACATACATACATACATACATACATACATACATACATACATACATACATACATACATACATACATACATTACATTACATACATACATACATACATACATACATACATACATACATACATACATACATACACACATACTTACATACATACATACATTACATACATACATACATACATACATACATACATACATACATACATACATACATACATACATACATACATACATACATACATACATACATACATACATACTTACATTACATTACATACATACATACATACATACATACATACATACATACATACATACATACATACATACATACATACATACATACATACATACATACATTACATACATAGCATACATACATACATACATACATACATACATACATACATACATACATACATACATACATACATACATACATTACATTACATTACATTACATACATACATACATACATACATTACATACATACATACATACATACATACATACATTACATACATACATACATACATACATACATACATACATACACATACATACATTACATACATACATACATACATACATACATACATACATACATACATACATACATACATACATACATACATACATACATACATACATACATACATACATACATACATACATACATACATACATACATACATACATACATACATACATACATACATACATACATACACATACACATACATACATACATACATACATACATACATACATACATACATACATACATACATACATACATTACATACATACATACATACATACATACATACATACATACATACATACATACATTACATACATACATACATACATACATACATACATACATACATAGTTATGTTTCCGTATAAACATGTTTATTATATGTTAGACTTCGCATGTCTCTCCAACTTTCTGTCATCACTCACCAAGCCTGGAAAAACATGCCGATGATGGCCATCATCGCAAGTCTTCCGTTGGCCAACTCGGCCGCTAGCTTCGTCTTCTTTGCCTCCGGGTCAGAGGCAGTCAGCACCTTGAATCCGAAGTCACCCGCCGCAGCAGGAGTTCCCGCCGACTGGTCCTGGGACACCTCGCAGAAGGCCATGTAAGCCAAGATCTGACCCCACCCAGCAGCAGGCACTTTCGAAATCGCAGCCAGGCCATTGGGCACGTCGGCGAACTTCAGACCAGCGGAAGGGCTCAGATAGCCCGGGAATTTTCCGGTGATCTCCGGGGTAATGTATCCCATTGTGGCCTTCGTCAATGTTTAAACCCAAAGCTGGATAATAACTGTAAACATGTTCGGACGCCATCGTTTTTATACAAGGCAAAGATGTAAGATATTACTGAACCTCGATCAAGCGGCAAGCATGGAAATGCGACCATGCTTCAGCTCCGTCTGGCGACGTCGGGCGAAGTTCTCAGTGCTACCATCGGCCGTGAACCCTGCCGGGTCCCAGAACCCCACTGGTGCTTGCACTCCAAGCTCGTTTTCAAAGGCACGCAAAGGCGAAGCAGTGTAGTTGGCCCAGTCACCCCAAGCACTGCCAGTGAGACCATCCTGCATGCTGCACAAGAATCTCTTCATGCAAGACGTACCGGAAAAACAAACAAGTAATACTGTAATGCAAGCAAACCAACAAATTCTCTACGAAGGTAAAACAGCCGCATGTTGCCAAACCAGCAAGCAAGCCAAGGAACGAACAACTCGAACAAATCACAGAAGTCGCAAACAAGCAAAAAAACAAACAAACTAGCAGACAGACAGACAGACAAACAGACAAGCAGACAAACAAACAAACAAACAAACAGACAAACAAACAGACAGACAAACAAACGTTCAGACAGATAAACAAACAAGAAAACAAAGAAACAATCAAACAAAGCAGACAAAACAAGAAAAGCCAGCAAACAAAACAAACCCAGCAAGCAATCATCACAACAAGCACACAAGCAACAAAGAAGCAAACAAGCACGCAAGCATGAGTTCAAACACACAAACAACAAACAAACACATATACATACACACACACAAAAACAAACAAACAAACAAACAAACAAACAAACAAACAAACAAACAAACAAGCAAACAAACAAACAAACAAACAAGCAAGCAAGCAAGAAAACAAACAAGCAAACAAACAAGCAAGCAAACAAATACACAAACAAACAAACCGACAAACGGACAGACAGACAAACAGGACAAACAGGACAATCAGGACAAACAAGAAAACAAACACAAGCACGCAAAGATTAGCCTGCCCCAGTGTGAATGCTTTGTTGTTATTGCTAAGCACACCGGTAAATGCTCATGCAAAAATAGCAATGCCAAATGCACGGTGGCTTGCGCGTAAACATGTTTACCATATGTCAGACTTCGCATGTCTCTCCAACTTTCTGTCATCACTCACCAAGCCTGGAAAAACATGCCGATGATGGCCATCATCGCAAGTCTTCCGTTGGCCAACTCGGCCGCTAGCTTCGTCTTCTTCGCCTCCGGGTCAGAGGCAGTCAGCACCTTGAATCCGAAGTCACCCGCCGCAGCAGGAGTTCCCGCCGACTGGTCCTGGGACACCTCGCAGAAGGCCATGTAAGCCAAGATCTGACCCCACCCAGCAGCAGGCACTTTCGAAATCGCAGCCAGGCCATTGGGCACGTCGGCGAACTTCAGACCAGCGGAAGGGCTCAGATAGCCCGGGAATTTTCCGGTGATCTCGGGGGTAATGTATCCCATTGTGGCCTTCGTCAATGTTTCAACCCAAAGCAGGATAATAACTGTAAACATGTTCGGACGCCATCATTTTCAAACAGGGCAAAGACGTAAGATATTACTGAACCTCGATCAAGCGGCAAGCATGGAAATGCGACCATGCTTCAGCTCCGTCTGGCGACGTCGGGCGAAGTTCTCAGTGCTACCATCGGCCGTGAACCCTGCCGGGTCCCAGAACCCCACTGGTGCTTGCACTCCAAGCTCGTTTTCAAAGGCACGCAAAGGCGAAGCAGTGTAGTTGGCCCAGTCACCCCAAGCACTGCCAGTGAGACCATCCTGCATGCTGCACAAGAATCTCTTCATGCAAGACGTACCGGAAAAACAAACAAGTAATACTGTAATGCAAGCAAACCAACAGATTCTCTACGAAGGTAAAACAGCCGCATGTTGCCAAACCAGCAAGCAAGCCAAGGAACGAACAACTCGAACAAATCACAGAAGTCGCAAACAAGCAAAAAAACAAACAAACTAGCAGACAGACAGACAGACAAACAGACAAGCAGACAAACAAACAAACAGACAGACAAACAAACAGACAGACAAACAAACGTTCAGACAGATAAACGAACAAGAAAACAAAGAAACAATCAAACAAAGCAGACAAAACAAGAAAAGTCAGCAAACAAAACAAACCCAGCAAGCAATCATGACAACAAGCACACTAGCAAAAAAGAAGCAAACAAGCACGCAAGCATGAGTTCAAACACACAAACAACAAACAGACACATATACATACACACACAAACAAACAAACAAACAAACAAACAAACAAACAAACAAGCAAGCAAGCAAGCAAGCAAGAAAACAAACAAGCAAACAAACAAGCAAGCAAACAAATACACAAACAAACAAACCGACAGACGGACAGACAGACAAACAGGACAAACAGGACAATCAGGACAAACAAGAAAACAAACACAAGCACGCAAAGATTAGCCTGCCCCAGGGTGAATGCTTTGTTGTTATTGCTAAGCACACCGGTAAATGCTCATGCAAAATAACAATGCCAAATGCACGGTGGCTTGCGCGTAAACATGTTTACCATATGTCAGACTTCGCATGTCTCTCCAACTTTCTGTCATCACTCACCAAGCCTGGAAAAACATGCCGATGATGGCCATCATCGCAAGTCTTCCGTTGGCCAACTCGGCCGCTAGCTTCGTCTTCTTCGCCTCCGGGTCAGAGGCAGTCAGCACCTTGAATCCGAAGTCACCCGCCGCAGCAGGAGTTCCCGCCGACTGGTCCTGGGACACCTCGCAGAAGGCCATGTAAGCCAAGATCTGACCCCACCCAGCAGCAGGCACTTCGAAATCGCAGCCAGGCCATTGGGCACGTCGGCGAACTTCAGACCAGCGGAAGGGCTCAGATAGCCCGGGAATTTTCCGGTGATCTCGGGGGTAATGTATCCCATTGTGGCCTTCGTCAATGTTTAAACCCAAAGCTGGATAATAACTGTAAACATGTTCGGACGCCATCATTTTTATACAAGGCAAAGATGTAAGATATTACTGAACCTCGATCAAGCGGCAAGCATGGAAATGCGACCATGCTTCAGCTCCGTCTGGCGACGTCGGGCGAAGTTCTCAGTGCTACCATCGGCCGTGAACCCTGCCGGGTCCCAGAACCCCACTGGTGCTTGCACTCCAAGCTCGTTTTCAAAGGCACGCAAAGGCGAAGCAGTGTAGTTGGCCCAGTCACCCCAAGCGCTGCCAGTGAGACCATCCTGCATGCTGCACAAGAATCTCTTCATGCAAGACGCACCGGAAAAACGAACAAGTAATACTGTAACGCAAGCAAACCAACAGATTCTCTACGAAGGTAAAACAGCCGCATGTTGCCAAACCAGCAAGCAAGCCAAGGAACGAACAACTCGAACAAATCACAGACAAGTCGCAAACAAGAAAAAAAAAAAAAAAAAAAAACTAGCAGACAGACAGACAGACAAACAGACAAGCAGACAAACAAACAAACAAACAAACAAACAAACAAACAGACAGACAAACAAACAGACAGACAAACAAACGTTCAGACAGATAAACGAACCAGAAAACTACGAAACAATCAAACACAGCAGACAAAACAAGACAAGTCAGCAAACAAAACAAACCCAGCAAGCAATCATCACAACAAGCACACGAGCAAAAAAGAAGCAAACAAGCACGCAAGCATGAGTTCAAACACACAAACAACAAACAAACACATATACATACACACACAAACAAACAAACAAACAAACAAACAAACAAACAAACAAGCAAGCAAGCAAGAAAACGAACAAGCAAGCAAACAAATACACAAACAAACAAACCGACAGACAGACAAACAGGACAAACAGGACAAACAGGACAAACAGGACAAACAGGACAATCAGGACAATCAGGACAAACAAGAAAACAAACACGAGCACGCAAAGATTAGCCTGCCCCAGTGTGAATGCTTTGTTGTTATTGCTAAGCACACCGGTAAATGCTCATGCAAAAATAGCAATGCCAAATGCACGGTGGTTTGCGCGTAAACATGTTTACCATATGTCAGACTTCGCATGTCTCTCCAACTTTCTGTCATCACTCACCAAGCCTGGAAAAACATGCCGATGATGGCCATCATCGCAAGTCTTCCGTTGGCCAACTCGGCCGCTAGCTTCGTCTTCTTTGCCTCCGGGTCAGAGGCAGTCAGCACCTTGAATCCGAAGTCACCCGCCGCAGCAGGGGTTCCCGCCGACTGGTCCTGGGACACCTCGCAGAAGGCCATGTAAGCCAAGATCTGACCCCACCCAGCAGCAGGCACTTTCGAAATCGCAGCCAGGCCATTGGGCACGTCGGCGAACTTCAGACCAGCGGAAGGGCTCAGATAGCCCGGGAATTTTCCGGTGATCTCGGGGGTAATGTATCCCATTGTGGCCTTCGTCAATGTTTAAACCCAAAGCTGGAGAATAACTGTAAACATGTTCGGACGCCATCATTTTGAAACAGGGCAAAGACGTAAGATTTTACTGAACCTCGATCAAGCGGCAAGCATGGAAATGCGACCATGCTTCAGCTCCGTCTGGCGACGTCGGGCGAAGTTCTCAGTGCTACCATCGGCCGTGAACCCTGCCGGGTCCCAGAACCCCACTGGCGCTTGCACTCCAAGCTCGTTTTCAAAGGCACGCAAAGGCGACGCAGTGTAGTTGGCCCAGTCACCCCAAGCGCTGCCAGTGAGACCATCCTGCATGCTGCACAAGAATCTCTTCATGCAAGACGTACCGGAAAAACGAACAAGTAATACTGTAACGCAAGCAAACCAACAGATTCTCTACCAAGGTAAAACAGCCGCATGATGCCAAACCAGCAAGCAAGCCAAGGAACGAACAACCCGAACAAATCACAGACAAGTCGCAAACAAGCAAAAAATTCACAAACTAGCAGACAAACAGACAGACAAACAGACAAGCAGACAAACAAGCAAACAAACAAAGGAATACAACACAACACAACGAAGACAGACAGACAGACAGACAGACAGACAGACAGACAGACAGACAGACAGGCAGGCAGGCAGGCAGGCAGGCAGACAGACAGACAGACAGACGGGCAGACAGACAGACAGACGGACAAACAAACAAACAAACAAACAAACAGACAGACAGACAGACAGACAGACAGCCAAGAAAAGCATGCAAAAAAACTCACAAGCAGGCAAGCAATTAAACAACCAAGCAGACCCACAAACAAACAAACAAACAAACAAACAAACAAACAACGAAAGCAAAAGACCGACACACAAACAAACAAACAAACAAACAAACAAACAAACAAACAAAAGACCGACACAAAAGAAAAACAATCAAGCAAAGCAGGCAAAACAAGCAAAGCCGGTAAAAAAGACAAACCGGGCAATCCTTCATCACAGCAAGCACGAAAGCAAACAAGCAAGCAAACATGCATTCAAGCACACAAACAATCAAACAAACAAACAAACAAACAAACAGACAGACAAACAAACAAACACACAGACAGACAGACAAACAAAGCAAGCAAAACAAGCAAACGAGCAACCAAGCAAACAAACAAACAAACAAACAACCAACAAACAAACAAAAACAAGCAACCTAACGAAATAACTAGCAAGCAAGCAAGCAAGCAAACAAACGAGCACATAAAGCAATCAAACAGACAGACGGGCAGACGGACAGACAGACAGACTTTGAGACAAATAATCGAACAAGAAAACAACGAAACAATCAAACAAAGAAGACAAAAAAGCAAAGCAAGCAAACAAAACGAACCCAACAAACAAACATCACAGCAAGCCCGCGAGCAAAAAACAAAAAAAGAAGCAAGCGACCAAGCACGAAAGCATGATTTCATTCACACAAACAACAAACAGACAAACAGACAAACAGACAAACACGCAAAGATACATGCATACACACATGCACTACATACATACATACATACATACATACATACATACATACATACATACATACATACACACATGCATACATACATACATACATGCATACATACATTCATTACATAACAAAACATTACATACATTACATTACATTACAGTACATTACATTACATTACATTACATTACATTACATTACATTACATTACATTACATTACATACATACATACATACATTACATACATACATGTATACATTACATACATACATACATACATACATTACATACCATACCATACCATACATTACATTACATTACAATACATTACAATACATTACAATACATACGTACATTACATCACATCACATCACATCACATTACATTACATTACATTACATTACATTACATTACATTACATTACATACATACATACATACATACATACATTACATACATACATATATATATATACATACATTACATACATACATACACACATACATACATTACACACCATACCATACCATACATTACATGACATTACATTACATTACATTACATACGTACATTACATTACACTACAGTACATTACATTACATTACATTACATTACATTACATTACATACATACATTACATACATACATTACATTACATTACATTACATTACATTACATTACATTACATTACATTACATTACATACATACATTACATACATACATACATACATACATACATACATACATACATACATTCATACATACATACATACAAACATACATACATACATACATACATTACGTACATTACATACATACATACATACATACATACATACATACCATCGGCCGTGAACATTGAACTCCCCGCAGGATCCCGTGATATGCCTAGAACCGACATTGGCTGAGCAGTTTGTGTCCGCAGTTCTTGGGGCACTGCGGACACAAACTGCTCAGCCAATGCCAGTTCTAGGCATATCACAGGATCCTGCGGGGAGTTCAACATGTGGTGAAACCTGTGAAACACTGTGCGCTGCAACACTGCTGCTACTACTTGGTTGATTGCTTTTTGCAAGGTTCGAGTTTGGGTTAGTCTTGCCTCGAAGTCGGCGCCTCGGTTGAGGCGCAGGTTGCAAGTCAAGAACCCACTGTGGTGTGGGATGGGGCACGGCAGGAGCTCTGCAAACAGTTCTAGGTAAATTTGCATGTCGCAGCCCCCAAGGCCAGGATCTCTGGCAAATGCTGCACCATATCCATCCGTACGCATTGGAATTTGAAGGGTCCTTGCCAGTTTTTCGATGCCAAACAAGACGATGCCCAGCGGCATTTAGCGCATTTTGCACGCGCTCCCAAGCTTGGTCCAATCTGTGCGAGGCTTGGACCTTCCCCGGCTGCTACAACCACTGTGCTTTGGGTAGGCTTGCGAAAGCGCAAGGTTTGTTTAGAATCTAGAATTTCAAATGCTTTATATAACTAGTTTGCAAACCACATTTTATACAAAACACTCCCGTGTTATGTGGAATTGGTCGAATGGCGTGACCACGCCGATCTGCCGGCTTTAATTGTGCAGCCGGATCATGAGGCGTGGGTTGCACGAATGCAACATCCTGAGCTTCGTTCCAAGTAGTTCTATGGCGCTGCCACACCGCAACCAGCGCTTCCTGTATTGTTTGGACTGCAAATGCTGCGATTGCAAAATTTGCGGGCACAAGGGTCGTGCGTCTGAAACACACTGGCAGGTGTTCCAGTGGTGCTGGTAACGCATTCAATGCTGGTTCGCGCAAGTCTTCATCAGAGGGCATACCCACGTGATATGGTGGGCATCAGGTGTGCCGCCACATGCGCAAAAGGTTTTACCTTGCTTTTTCCGATGGCGATGATCACGTTCCGGATCCATGAGTCCGCCTACCAGGAGAAGTCTCAAAATTTTGAGTTTCGGTCGTGGATCAGTCTCCGGTGTTGGTGGTTCACACAATCTCTGGTCAAGTAAGAATTGGAGCTCATCTGCGTGCTTTGTCCAATTGTCTAGTAGGGCAGTGCTTATCTTTTTATTTATTCCTACTTGTGCACCCTCGAAGTCTTGCCGTCTGTCTCGCGCAAGTTGCCTCCACACGTTAAGACGCCATCGCTCACGAAGGTCGTGTTGCCAGCGCGTGCTTAACGTACGCTGGTTTAGACAGCTGGCCACACAAGGTTCAAAGACATCATCCTGTAAAAGCTGCTTGGCCCTGGTTACCGGTCCATCGTGACCGCTGTCGGCGGTGTCAAGCAATCTTTTGAAGGCGAGTTGTTCCGGACAGCTTGGAAGCGCACGCTGCAGTAAACGTGTGGCTGACATTTGAAGGGCAAAGGCGGGTTCAAGTGACGGCGGAGCCAGAACTGCGAAGACAGCCTTGGGGGCCGCAGAGTACCAGTCAGTGTAGTGTTGAGTAAGCATTGCACAACGCCTTTGCGTAAGTGACGCGCTTCGTCCGCGGTGAGCGCTAAAGCATGCGTGCCCTGCCCCCAAGTCAACTGCGGCATGATGCGTTGGATGTGCTTGACCTTGCCAAACAAACCAAGCGGCAATTTTCTTATTGCCTGCACACTGCCTTGCCACTTTCGTGCCCTGTCCTCTTCAAGAAAAGACCACTGCTTTTCGCTTGTGTTTACGAGTCCCCCCGTCAGTCGAAAGGCTTTACTGTGCGCGTTTACCCCCGGAATTTGTTTTTCTAGCCCTGGCGGGCCCCAGAAGTAGTAGTGGCTTGAGAGAGCGGACAGGCTGCATACAGCAGCCCCACTCATCATCGTCCATCTTCTATCCAACACCTGTGCGGGGAATTGTGAAACTAGCCGAATTCTGGAATTGCTTGCCGGTGATACGTCGTCGCGCTTCCGCCGTCGTGGCGCTACTTGATGCTGGCGTGTGAGAGATGCGTTGGTCGCGCAGGTGCTGGCGAAGCCAGGGTGGTGGTGCGTGATACGTGTTGGGGGAGGGATTGCAAATGGTACGCCTCACGTTGGCATGTCGGTGTTTCCATGGCCACTGCCGGCCACACATCCGACACCAAAGCCTGCCAAAGTCATCGAGGCTGGGGTCTTTCCCGACTTTGCGGTTCCAAATCAGCTCATGGTTTCCCTGGTTATGCTGCTGGTGTAAATCCCGCTCAAGTTCATCAGTTCATCAAGCCGGGTTTCGGAGCGCGGCGCTCCAGGCTCGGTGAGCCACTGACGCTTTGGAAGCTGCGCGTGTTTGCACGGAGCATTCAGGATTTTGAGTCGCTGATGTTTGATGTGCTTTGTTTTTGCTTGCCATCCCGACCTTCAACACATGCCCTCGGCGAGAGGTTCGTTGGCCTGCTCGGGCGGTTTCCCAGGCGGAGGGTCGTGGGGTGGGTGGACAGTGAGTTGCTCGTCCTGCGTTTCTGTCCACTGTTGTATGTGGCGCTGCCACACGTTGACAAGGGCTTCTTGTATTGTTGTGACCTCGTTGCCGCTGATGCGCATGGTTTCGGGCACTCAAAGCATGTGGGAAGCGCGTAGGGAAGCTGCCCACTGGTGCTTGCACTCCAAGCTCGTTTTCAAAGTGTGGTACTTTGTATGAGGTGCAGCGGGCCCCTACTGCCTCACTGATGAGGGAGCCCTCAATCCCCTCGCGCGCCACAGTGGCTGTGGCCTGGAGTTGTCGTAATCCGGGAACCACAAAGAATGCCAGTGACCTGAAGATGGCCACTCACCGGAGAGGAAGCAGGCGGAAGCGAGCGTGACCTCAAGAGTCTGTCTCAAGAGCAAGGGCCTATGCAACAGGCCGGCAGTGGCGGGGAGTGAGAACCCCGACAAAGCCCTGCACACAAGAGTGGCATGATCAAGCACTGGCTTTGCAAGAAGAGAGTTGCTCTGAATCACTGCGCAAAAGGCATCGGCAAAGAATAGGGCGCGTTCACCCATAGGCACGACTTCAGGTGAAGAGGGAGGATTCTGCTTTAGCAGTTTCTGTTGCTTTTCAAGATTGTGTCGCCTGATGGCCTCCGGCTTGGTCTCCGGCTTGCCAGCACAAGAAAAACGCAAGAAGCGGCTCCGCTCAGGCCAGGTGCCTGAACGCAAACAGGACTTGCGTTGAAACCTGGGCCGGTTTCTGTCATCAAACGTCTGATCAAGATCATGCTGTAGCGGCTCCGAAGAGTGGCCCTCACGCTCAATATCAAACACGGATTTGACATGGAAGGCAGCACCACGTCGCACACGCGCGGAACCATGAGACTGCAGGCGCTTGCTGGCACCAGGCAAGTAGATGCCAGTGCGCAACTCGAAGTCAATGGCAAGCTCTAAGTCAGTGGTCCCACGTGTTGATTCAAGAGGCACATCAGGCCAGCGCAGCTGTGAGATATACTAAGTAAGGGCTTGACACAAAGGCGAAGAGCCCGAGAAAAGGGTTTCCCAAAAGTGGTACAGGGGCCAGGAAAATCATCAGGGTGAAAAATAAAATCAAGCTTAGAGTTATTGCCTAGTTCAGTGGATGGTTCAGTGTGCACCTCACGGGTGGCATGAGTCAGCAAGCTCGTTTTCAAAGGCACGCAAAGGCGAAGCAGTCTAGTAGTACCTTGCTATGCTGCCGTAACCTAACAAAGGGTTGCCGTCAGCCGTGGAGCCGGAATACATCCGGAAGAGGGTGAAACCAATTTGTAGAATCATTGGCTGAGTTGTGTTTTCCGCGTAAGGCGGAACCGTGGTTTAACATCAGCGTGGTTGGAACTGGAAGTCGGTGCTCGGGGGCACAGCGATCCCATGACTGCCTTCAAGTTCCTGCGTGCGACTTGTTTGCCACAAACTGCACAGCATGGGTTGAGGATGTGTTCGATGATATGCTTACCAAGCTGAGAAGCAGTTTCGTTACGCTTGTCAACGGCTTGGCGACGTTCTTCTGTCCTTGTTTTGGATAGCGTAGTTGCACGAGTGGTAGATCCCTTTTCATCTGCAAGAGTGGAAATCATAGGGCATTGGTTGTTGGCAAAACGAAGCCCGTGGTATCTGTGTACTGAGACTTTGCAAAAGCGACAGGTGGGCTTGTCGGCATTTTCCACAAAGCGTCGCCCTGCTTTCTCCGCACTTTGATTTAGCTCGTGCAACTGCGTTGTTAGTTGTTGTGTGTGCTTTACAGCCCGTTTGGCGCCTCTGCTCAAGGGCGCGTTGTTCTCCTCGATTTCTTGGAAGAATTGTTGAACCCGCTGGGCGGCAAGGTTCTCAGTGGTGAAAGGTCCAAATCTCTGCCTTTTTCCCTTGAACGGGATGACCACTTTGTAGAGGCCGGTTTTTTAACGTTGTTCTGGACGTATTGATATTTGGACCCGCCGGGTCTGTTGGATGTGGAGAGTAGTAAGCCTTCCGAGTCGGGAAGGCTCTTGCGTGAGCGTTTGCTCACGGGGATTGCGAGCGTTTGCTGTCCGAACTTGGTTGCGCCGCGCTTAGAGAAGAATGCAGCCGGACATCGCTGGGTTCGATTCTGGCGTAGAGAGTTGGGTCGAAGTCGTCTGGAGGGTCGGCGGGCTCAGCATCGTTGTGTGCCTTGATGATGTCTACCATCATGCGTTGAATGTTTTGTGCCAGTGGGCAAGTGTGCGCAGGTAAAGGAATCGCGGGTTGGTTTTGCGTTAAGGAGAGGTGGTTACTAACGACGGAAATTGCTTGTGCCTGGGTAGTGGCAAAAATGCCAGTCCGCAATGTGACCGGGGGAAGAAGGAGAGCCTGCTGAAGCTGGTAGTGTTCAAGGCGGTGTTGCCGAATGTGCGACCACGCGGCGCAGTGCCAGAAAAGGTGGAGATGGTCCTCATGCCCGGACCAACAGAATGGACACACCGGGTGGTCGGCCTGTTTATTTTGGTAACGGATGCTCTGAGTGTATATGGCGCCGCAAGTGTTGAGCGAAGAATACCGCGGTCATATTCGTTCATATGGCTGCGTAGGAGTTGGAGGGTTGTGGCTTTATCCACGCCGTTCTGTATGCCACGGAGTTCCTTTCTATTGGCCGAGGCGCGTGTCCAGAGCATGCGAGAGCATCCAGCACGTATGACATGTGAGTAGTATTCGTTGGAGAGTTTCAAAATGTGTAACGTGATGTGTTGACCATGGCCCACCGGAACGAGGAACGCAAAGGGTGAGAACCATGTCCAGCCCATGTCGTTGCAAGCAAATTGTAGTCTCGCCATGGGTCCCACGCATTGGGATCGGCCATCTCGGATGTTGCCACGTGAGTTGGCTGAGACAACCACTGCGGGACGAGCCCGGGGTTTTTCAAGAGCTGCCGACGGGCAATTTTGAAAGGGGTAATAACCCGTAGCTGCGTTGGATCAAACTTATGTCCTTTATGACAGAGTGAAAGTACGACGTCGGCTGACTTTCTGTCGCGGCCCCGCCAGATGGCTTTGAGCACCACGTTGCGGAGTTATTTTTCAATCTTTTTGTCACACGGGCCAAGCTCAAGGCCAAAGTTGTATTTGGCGGCACCGGCCATGACGAGTAGATTCTCTCTGGTCGCGATGTTGAGTGGACAGATAGAGATGCGCTCTGCCGTGGTGATGTAATTTTTTGCACGGTTGTTGGCGAGGAAGCGCGGTCTCCTTTTGGTAAAGGAGAATTGCCCACACAAGAGCCGATCGTCCGGGACTTGTTTGATCTGTTGCCCACGAAGGTTGACGTCGGTGAGCTGTTTCCTGCCTGAAGCGGTGGTAGCAAAAACCACCGTTTTGTCTGGATTGACAATGGCATCGATGCGGTCGTCGAAATCCGCTGTGAAATTGATGGTCTCTTGTAGTTGGTCGAGTGAGTTTGCTCTTGCATTTTTATCGTCGATGAAGGCTCCTATGGAGCACAATGCCGTGGGAGGGTGGTGTTGCACTGAGCGTGCCCAAGCTGCGATGAGGCAGTTGATTCTCAGAATCGCCAGCGGGCAACCTTGCATGATGGAGTTGGTGTTGGGGAACGCAGGCCCCACACTGTCACCAAGTCGAAATCTCCGAGATATGTGCTTCGAATAGGCGAACATGGCTGCCTGGACCGAGGGTGGCATGCCTAAGTCACGAAGCAGCCCGGATTCTATTGTCCAAGCAACGTTGTCGAAGAATGCCGAACAAGGGATGGTTTGAGTTGTGGGAATGTTCGACTTCAAGCGGTGTAGTTGGCCCAGTCACCCCAAGCGCTGCCAGTGAGACCATCCTGCATGCTGCACAAGAATCACTTCATGCAAAACAAACAGAAAAATTACTTCGCTTCGAGCAACCCCCACCCTCCACACTCACGAGCTTACGACCGTCAAACTCCACTTGTCTGCGAACTGATCTCGAGAACTCAAACATCGGTTCCGTTAACAAAAGCCAAGCCCCTTCCAAACACAAACCTGACGGGGGATTAAACGAAGTTGCTTATTCACAACCCAAAGCAACACAAAAGCTTCCCTTTCCGATCTCTCGCAAAACACGAGGGCAGCCCCACTGCGCGCCGGGCGGGACATTAAGCAAAACCAGACTGGCGAGCTTTTCTGGCGGGACACTGGCGGGATCCACTGGCGAATAATGGCGAGCCGCTCCGGCTTGATACTGGGAGGATACTCGGCAGGATCCACTGGCAAGGGATACTCAGCGGGATACTCGGCGGGATCCACTGGCGAGCTACTGTGTGGGATACTCAGCGGGATACTCGGCGGGATCCACTGGCGAGCTACTGTGTGGGATCCACTGGCGAGCTACTCTGGCGGGATACTCGGCGGGATCCACTGGCGAGCCTCTCTGGCAGAATACTCGGCGGGATCCACTGGCGAGCCGCTCTGGCAGAATACTCGGCGGGATCCACTGGCGAGCGGCTCGGCGGGATACTCGGCGGGATCCACTGGCGAGCCGCTCTGGTGGGATACTCGGCGGGATCCACTGGCGAGCAGCCCTGGCGGGATACTGGGCGGGATCCACTGGCAAGCAGCTCTGGGGATACTTGGCGGGATCCACTGGAGAGCTGCTCTGGCGGGATACTGGGTGGGGGCGTGGTGTAGAAGCATCGCAAACGTGGATTCCAACATAAAATCTAACAACCCCTTCCTGTCGGGTGGGGAACAAACAAGGAATACTGTAAGCAAACCCACAGATTCTCTACCAAGGTAACACAGCTGGATGCTACCAAACCAGCAAGCGAACCAAGGACCGAACAACTCAAACAAATCAAAGCCAAGTAGCAAACAAGCAAGCAGAAAGACAAACTAACAAACCAGCAAACCAAACAAACAAGCAAACAGACAAACAAACATACAAACAAACAAACAAACAAACAAACAAACAAACAAACAAACAAACAGCCAACAAAACAAACAAACAAACAAACAAACAAACAAACAGCCAGCCAACCAAACAAACAAACAAACAAACAAAACAGCCACACAAACTACTCAAGCAAGCAAGCAAGCAAGCAAGCAAGCAAGCAAGCAAACAAACAAACAAACAAACAGCCACACAAACAGACAAACAAACAGACAAACAAACAAATCAAAACGAGCAACAGAACGCAAACTAACAAACAATCAAACTAACAAATAAAGCAAAATAAGGACATGCAGACAGACAAACAAACAAACAAACAAGAAAACAAATAGACAATCAAACAAAGCAGACAAAACAAGCAAAGCCGGCAAAATTACATAGAAAACAAAAGTGCATCACAAAAGACAGACAGACAGACAGACAGACACACAGACAGACAAACAGACAGACAGGCAGACAGACAGACAGCCAGACAGACAGACAAACAAACAAACAAGAAAGCAAGAACACAAGCAAGCCACAAACCAAGAAAACAAGAGAACAAACACAAACAAACAAAGATTAGCCTGCCCAGTGTAAATAATGTTGTTGTCACAAAGCACACCGAATAATGTGCTGATGCACCAACAATGCCAAATGCGCAGCGGTTTGCGAGTAAACATGTTTACCACATGTCAGACTTCGCATGTCTCTCCAACTTTCTGTCATCACTCACCAAGCCTGGAAAAACATGCCGATGATGGCCATCATCGCAAGTCTTCCGTTGGCCAACTCGGCCGCTAGCTTCGTCTTCTTCGCCTCCGGGTCAGAGGCAGTCAGCACCTTGAATCCGAAGTCACCCGCCGCAGCAGGAGTTCCCGCCGACTGGTCCTGGGACACCTCGCAGAAGGCCATGTAAGCTAAGATCTGACCCCACCCAGCAGCAGGCACTTTCGAAATCGCAGCCAGGCCATTGGGCACGTCGGCGAACTTCAGACCAGCGGAAGGGCTCAGATAGCCCGGGAATTTTCCGGTGATCTCGGGGGTAATGTATCCCATTGTGGCCTTCGTCAATGTTTAAACCCAAAGCTGGATAATAACTGTAAACATGTTCGGACGCCATCATTTTAGCACAAGGCAAAGATGTAAGGTATTACTGAACCTCGATCAAGCGGCAAGCATGGAGATGCGACCATGCTTCAGCTCCGTCTGGCGACGTCGGGCGAAGTTCTCAGTGCTGCCATCGGCCGTGAACCCTGCCGGGTCCCAGAACCCCACCGGTGCTTGCACTCCAAGCTCGTTTTCAAAGGCACGCAAAGGCGAAGCGGTGTAGTTGGCCCAGTCACCCCAAGCGCTGCCAGTGAGACCATCCTGCATGCTGCACAAGACTCGATTCATGCAAAACATACCGAAAAACCAGCAAATAATACTGTAATGCAAGCGAACCAACAGATTCTCTACCAAGGCAACACAGCCGGATGTTACCAAAGCAGCAAGCAAACCAAGGACCGAACAACTCAAACAATGCACAAACAAGTAGCAAACAAGCAAGCAAACAAACTAATTGACAAACACAAACAAACAAAAAAACAAACAAACAAACAAACAAACAAACAAACAAAGGAATACAACACAACACAACACAACACAGCACAGCACAGCACAACACAACACAACACAACAACACACAAGTACTCAACAAACAAACAAACAAGCAAGCAAGAAAACAAACAAACAAATAGTTCAAAATAATAATAATAATAATAAACCCATCAAACAAAGCAGCAAGCACAAAAAAGAAACAGTAAACAAAACAAGCCCGGCAAGCAATCATAACAGCAAGCACGAAAGCAAACAAGCACGCACCTATGCATTCAAACACAAAAGCGAACAAACAAACAAACAAACAAACAAACAAACAAACAAACAAACAAACAGACAAACAGACAAACAAACATACATACATTGCATTACATCACATTACATTACATCACATCACATCACATCACATTACATTACATTACATTACATACATACAATACAATGCGTACATACACAAATACATACACACATACATACCTACATACATACATACATACATACATACATACATACATACAGTAAATTACACTACATTATGTTGCATTACATTACATTACATTAAGTTACATTGAATTACAGACATACATACATACATACACTACACTACACTACACTACACTACATTACATTACATTACATTACATTACATTAGATTACATTAGATTACATACATACACACACATACGTACATACATACATACATACACACACATGCATACATTACATACATACATGCATAGATACATACATGTATATACATACATACATGCATACATACATGCATGCATGGATACATACATGTATATACATACATACATACATACATACATACAAACATACATACATACATTACATACATACATACATACATACATACATACATACATACATACATACATACATTACATACATACATACATACATACATACATACATACATACATACA
>CAUJNA010002078.1:32500-40000 GCA_963377175.1 Effrenium voratum | reverse complement strand
CTGCATCGTGGATTCAAAGTCCGGCATCCTCTCTCTTTTTGAGAAATGTTTCGTTCTAGCCTCGTGCAAAATTGTCCTAAGTGCACAGTAGCAGCGCACCATCGCAGGTTCGGTTCTGTCCGCTCACAGTCAGTTGCTGCGCAGTATGCAATGGCAGCGCATAGTCGAAGAGCTAACTTGCAGCTCCACTCCAAACAACATCTCTTAACTCTAGTTTTAAGCGCAGTTACTTAGACATCTTTGCGCGCCGCGGGATAGCACAGCATCGCAACACTTTGTTCAAAGCCTTGCCATGTTTTGCAAACCCTTGCAGTGTCTGAATCCATACAGTTTTTCCATTTTTCCAGTTTTCCATTTTTCCATTTTTCCATTTTTCCATTTTTCCATGATGCGCGATATGTCTGGGCTTAGAACCAGCAGGCTTGGGCAAGGGCTCAGGCTGCTGGCCGCCATCGCAGCCCTTCTTCCACTCTTACCCAAATCCCCAACTTAATGGCAGGCCCCGCCGCAGCTTCTGTGGCCTAGTGGTCGTGCGTCCGTCTCTGAAGCGGGTGGTCCCGGGCTCGGTTCCTCCCTGGCGCGCGCTTTGCGGAGAGTGTCGCGCGCCCTGAAAGCTTTCTTTTCAGTTCTCTGTGTTTCCCACAAGTCTTTAAATCTGCTGCTCGAATTTAAATTTGGGCAGAAGTCGCGCTTTTTACCTTCTCTGGGGCGCCAGCGCGGAACGTCGATTCGGGCGTCAAATCGTGAGTGCGGGGGCGCACGCGTGCGGGGGCGCGTGCGTGCGGGGGCGCGCGCGTGCGGGGGCGCGTGCGTGCGGGGGCGCGCGCGTGCGGCGCGCGTGCGTGCAGGGGCGCGCCGTGCGGGGCGCGCGCGCGCGAGGCTTGCGCGTGCGGGGCGCGCCGTGCCCGGGGCGCGTGCGTGCGGGGGCGCGTGCGTGGGGGCGTGCGCGTGCGAAGCAGGCAGAATCGCGTTTTTACCAGCGACGTTGACTTCAGGAGGCCCTAGGCCGAACCGTTGATGCGGCAATAACCGTACAAAAAAGAGAAGAGAAGAGAAGAAGAGAAGAAGAAGAAGAAGAAGAAGAGAAGAGAAGAGAAAGAGAAGAAGAAGAGAAGAAGAAGAGAAGAGAAGAGAAGAGAGAAGAAGAGAAAGAGAAGAGAAAGAGAAGAGAAGAGAAGAGAAAGAGAGAGAGAAGAGAAGAGAAGAGAAGAGAAGAGAAGAGAAGAGAAGAGAAGAGAAGAGAAGAGAAGAGAAGAGAAGAGAAGAGAAGAGAAGAGAAGGAGAAGAGAAGAGAAGAGAAGAGAAGAGAAGAGAAGAGAAAAAGACAAGAGAAGAGAAGAGGAGAGAAGAGAAAACAAGAAAAGAAAAAAGGACAAAGAAAATAGAGGAGAAGAGAAGAGAAGAGACGAGACAAGAAGAGAAGAGAAAAAAAAAGAAGAGAAGAGAAGAGAAGAGAAGAGAAGACAGGAAAAAAAAGAAACAAGAGGTTCTCCAAGTTTCACCAGGTCCTCCACGTTTGTTTTTCCAATTTTCTCCTCTCCTTTCCTATCCTCTCTTCTTCTTCTCTCTTCTCGTCTCTTCTCTTCTCTTCTCATCTCCTCTCTTCTCCTCTTGGGAGCAAAGGTCTGTGGTTGGGAAAGAAATTCCTACTGGGCTGTTGGGCTGCGGTCGCTTTTTGCTGCTGGGGCTGTTGTTGGTAGGGTTCAGGGTGAGCTGTTGGGCTGTTGGGTTGTTGGGCAGTTGGGCTGCTGGGCTGTTGGTTGGGTTCTTGGTTTTGCTTGGCTGTGCTGTTGCGCTGCTGGGCTGTTGCTCTTGGGCGTTGTTCTTGCTGGGCTGTTGGGCTCTGTCAGGGTTGTTCAACTTCTGGGTTCCACTTCTGCTGGGGTTGCGTGGGCTGGGTTGTTCTTGGGTTGTTTAGCTACTGGGTTGTGGGGCTACTGGGCTGTTGAGCTGTTGTTGCTGTTTAGCTGTTGGGCTGTTGGGTTGTTGGGCTGTTGGGTTGTCGGCCTGCTCTTGCTTTTGCATGTTGGGCTGTTGGGCTGTTAGGCTGTTGGGGCTGTCAGGGTTGTTTAATTGTTGGGTTCCATTTCTGTTGTCGCTGTTGGGCTATTGTTGGCTACTGGGGTTGTTGAGCTGTTGTTGCTTTTGGCTGCTGGGCTGTTGGGTTGGTCTCTTGATTTTGCTGCGGCTGCTGTTGGGCTGCTGGGCGGTTGGTGTTGGGAAGGTTTAGGGTTTGGGGTTTGTTGGGCTGCTATGCTGTTGGCTGGGCTCTTGGTTTCGCTTGGCTGCGCTGTTGCACTGCTGGGCTGTTGGTTGGGCTCCTGGGTGTTGTTTTCGGGCTCTGTCAGGGTTGTTCGACTTCTGGGCTCCACTTCTGCTGAGTTAAGATTTAGGGTTTAGTGCTTCTAGGGCTGACCGGGGCGCTGGTGGTGTTGGGCTGCTCACTAACCTGTTGGTTGGTTTTGCTGTTGGGTTGCTGGGCTGTTGGTTGCGTTCTTTGGTATTGTTTTGCTGACCTGTTGGGCTCTTTCAGGGTTCTTCGACTTGGTGGTGTTTGACTGCTGGGTTCCACTTCTGCTGCCAGGAATAAGTCTTGGGTTGTTGGGCCACTGGGTTGTTGGGCTACTGGGCTGTTGGGCTGCCAGGGTTGTTTAACTGTTCGATTCTACTAGTGCTGCTGGGAGCAAGGTTTGCTGTTCTTGGGTTGTTGGGCTACTGGGTTGTTGGGCTACTGGGTTGTTGGGCTGCTGTTGCTTTTTGCTGTTTGGCTGTTGGGCTGTTGGGCTGGTGGGCTGGAAGGTTCCTTGGCAGTTGAGTTCTATTTCTGCTGCTGGGATTCATGTTTGTAATTGGGTTAAGTTGTTCTTGGGTTGCTGGGCTACTGAGTTCTTGGGCTGGTGTTGCTTTTGGCTGTTGGGCTGGGGCTGTTGGGCTAATGGCTGTTGCGCAGGGTTTTTAAGCTGTTGGGCTGTTGGGTACTGTTAGGTCTGCCTGTTAGGCTTGCTGGGTTTAGGGTTTAGGGTTTAGGGCTTGTGGGGCTGACCAGGGAGCTGGTGCTGTTGGGCTGCTGGCTGTTGGGCTGTTGGTTGGGTTCCTGGTGGGCTGCTGGGCTAGGTCTGCCTGTTAGGCTTGCTGGGTTTAAGGTTTAGGGTTTAGGGTAGAAAAATGCTGCGACGCTGACCGAGGAGCTGGTGGTGTTGGGCTTGCTGGCTGTTGGGCTGTTGGTTGGGTTCTTAGTTTTGCTGTTGGGTTGTTTACTTAACAGGCTGTTGGTTGCAGGTTCTTTGGTATTGTTTTTGCTGAGGTGGTTGGGCTTAGTGGGGTTTGCCTTTAGGTTCCGCCTTGCTGCTGGGAATAAGTCTTTGGGTTGTTGGGCCACCCAGGTTGTTGGGCTACTGGGCTGTTGGGCTGTCAGGGTTGTTTGACTGTTGGGTTCTACTAGTGCTGCTGGGAGCAAGGTTTGCGGTTGGGTTAAGCTGTTCAGGGCCCGGGGCTTGTGGGGCTGATGGGCTGTTGGTTGGGTTCCTGGTGGGCTGCTGACTATTGGGCTGGTGGGCTGTCAGAGTCGTTTGGAGGTCTGCCTGTTAGGCTTGCTGGGTTTAGGGTTTAGGGTTTAGGGCTTGTGCTGCTGGGGCTGACCGGGGAGCTGGTGGTGTTGGGCTGCTGGCTGTTGGGCTGTTGGTTGGGTTCTTGGTTTTGCTGTTGGGTTGTTGCACTGCTGTGGGCTGTTGGTTGGGTTCTTTGGTATTGTTTTGCTGACCTGTTTGGCTCTTTCAGGGTTGTTCGACTTGGTGGGGTTTGACTGCTGGGTGCTGGGAATAAGTCTTGGGTTGTTGGGCCACTGGGTTGTTGGGCTGTTGGGCTGTCAGGGTTGTTTGACTGTTAGATTCTACTGTTTGCGGTTGGGTTACTGGGTTGTTGGGCTGCTGTTGCTTTTTGCTGTTTGGCTGTTGGGCTGTTGGGCTGGCGGGCTGGAAGGTTCCTTGACAGTTGAGTTCTATTTCTGCTGCTGGGATTCAGGTTTGTAAGTGGGTTAAGTTGTTCTTGGGTTGCTGGGCTACTGAGTTCTTGGGCTGTTGTTGCTTTTGGCTGTGGGCTAATGGCTGTTGGGCAGGGTTTTTAAGCTGTTGGGCTGGATGCTGGGCCTTGACTGTTGGGTCTGCCTGTTAGGCTTGCTGGGTTTAGGGCCCAGGTTTGGGGCTTGTGGGGCTGACCGGGGAGCTGGTGCTGTTGGGCTGCTGGCTGTTGGGCTGTTGGTTGGGTTCCTGGCGGGCTGCTGACTAATGGCTGTTGGGCAAGGCTTTTAAGCTGCCGGGCTGTTGGGATGAGCTGTTTGGGTGGTGGGCTGTCAGAGTCGTTTGGCTGTTAGGTCTGCCTGTTAGGCTTGCTGGGTTTAGGGTTTAAATTTAGGGCTTGTGCTGCTGGGGCTGACCGGGGAGCTTGTGGTGTTGGGCTGCTGGCTGTTGGGCTGTTGGTTGGGTTCTTGGTTTTGCTGTTGGGTTGTTGCACTGCTGGGCTGGGTTCTTTGGTATTGTTTCGCTGACCTGTTTGGCTCTTTCAGGGTTGTTCGACTTGGTGGGGTTTGACTGCTGGGTTCCAGTTCTGCTGCTGGGAATAAGTCTTGGGTTGTTGGGCCACTGGGTTGTTAGGCTACTGGGCTGTTGGGCTGCCAGGGTTGTTTGACTGTTCGATTCTACTAGTGCTGCTGGGAGCAAGGTTTGCGGTTGGGTTAAGCTGTTCTTGGGTTGGTGGGCTACTGGGTTGTTGGGCTACTGGGTTGTTGGGCTGCTGTTGCTTTTTGCTGTTTGGCTGTTGGGCTGTTGGGCTGGTGGGCTGGAAGGTTCCTTGACAGTTGAGTTCTATTTCTGCTGCTGGGATTCATGTTTGTAATTGGGTTAATTTGTTCTTGGGTTGCTGGGCTACTGAGTTCTTGGGCTGTTGTTGCTTTCGGCTGTTGGGCTGGGGCTGTTGTTGGGCTGGTGGGCTGTTGGGCTAATGGCTGTTGGGCAAGGTTTTTAAGCTGTTGGGCTGTTGGGCTGTTGGGATGTTAGGTCTGCCTGTTAGGCTTGCTGAATTTGGGTTTAGGGTTTAGGGCTGCGGGGAGCTGGTGCTGTTGGGCTGCTTGGTGGCTGTTGGGCAGGGTTTTTAAGCTGCCGGGCTGTTGGGATGGGCTGTTGGGCTGGTGGGCTGTCAGAGTTGTTTGGCTGTTAGGTCTGCCTGTTAGGCTTGCTAGGTTTAGGGTTTAGGGTTTTGTGCTGCTAGGGCTGACCGGGGAGCTGGTGGTGTTGGGCTGCTGGCTGTTGGGCTGTTGGTTGGGTTCTTGGTTTTGCTGTTGGGTTGTTGCACTGCTGGGCTGTTGGTTGGGTTCTTTGGTATTCTTTTGCTGACCTGTTTGGCTCTTTCAGGGTTGTTCGACTTGGTGGGGTTTGACACTTCTGCTGCTGGGAATAAGTCTTGGGTTGTTGGGCCACTGGGTTGTTGGGCTACTGGGCTGTTGGGCTGCCAGGGTTGTTTGACTGTTGGGTTCTACTAGTGCTGCTGGGAGCAAGGCTCGTGGTTGGGTTAGGCTGTTCTTGGGTTGTTGGGCTACTGGGTTGTTGGGCTGCTGTTGCTTTTTGCTGTTTGGCTGTTGGGCTGCTTTTTGCTGGGCTGTTGTTGGGTTTAAGGTTTGGGTTTGGTTGTTGTTGGGTTGTTGGGCTACTGGCTGTCGCTGAGCTTTTTGGCATGGTTTTTCAAGCTGTTGGGCTGTTGGGTTGGGCTGTTGGCCTGGTGGGCTGTCAGGGTTGTTTGACTGTTGGGTCTGCTTGTTAGGCTTGCTGGGTTTAGGGTTTAGGGTTCTGGTCAACTGCTGGGTTCATGTCTACTGCTGGGAGTAAGGTTTGTGGTTGGGTTGGGTTGTTCTTGCGTTGTTAGGCTGCTGGGTCGTTTCGCTGGGTTGTTGAGCTGTTGTTGCTTTTTGCTGCTTGGCTGTTGGGCTGTTCCTGTTGGGCTCTTTCAGGGCTGTTCGACTTGGTGGTGTTTGACTGCTGGGTTCCACTTCTGCTGCCGGGAATAAGTCTTGGGTTGTTGGGCCTCTGGGTTGTTGGGCTTCTGGGCTGTTGGGCTGTCAGGGTTGATTGACTGTTGGGTTCTACTAGTGCTGCTGGGAGGCTGCTCTTGGGTTGTTGGGCTACTGGGTTGTTGGCTGCTGTTGCTTTTTGCTGTTTGGCTGTTGGGCTGTTGGGCTGGTGGGTTGTTTCACAGTTGAGTTCTATTTCTGCTGCTGGGAGGCTTGCTGGGTTTAAGGTTTAGGGCTTGTGCTGCTGGGGCTGACCGGGGAGCTGGTGGTGTTGGGCTGCTGGCTGTTGGGCTGTTGGTTGGGTTCTTGGTTTTGCTGTTGGGTTGTTGCACTGCTGGGCTGTTGGTTTGGTTCTTTGGTATTGTTTTGCTGACCTGTTTAGCTCTTTCAGGGTTGTTCGACTTGGTGGGGTTTGACTGCTGGGTTCCACTTCTGCTGCTGGGAATAAGTCTTGGTTGTCGGGCCACTGGGTTGTTGGGCTTCTGGGCTGCTGGGCTGTCAGGGTTGATTGACTGTTGGGTTCTACTAGTGCTGCTGGGAGGCTGCTCTTGGGTTGTTGGGCTACTGGGTTGTTGGGCTGCTGTTGCTCTTTGCTGTTTGGCTGTTGGGCTATTGGGCTTTGGGCTAATGGCTGGGCAGGGTTTTTAAGCTGTTGGGCTGTTGGGTTGGGCTGTTTTGCTGTTGGGTTGTTGCAGGGTTCTTTAGTGTTGTTTCGCTGACCTGTTGGGCTCTTTCAGGGTTGTTCGACTTGGGGGTGCTTGACGTTGGGCTGTTGTTGCTTTTTGCTGCTGGGCTGTTGGTGGGTTTAGGGTTTAAGGTTTGGGTTTGGTTGTTGTTGGGTTGTTGGGCTACTGGCTGTTTGACTGTTGGGTTGTACTAGTGCTGCTGGGAGCAAGGTTTGTGGTTGGGTTAGGCTGTTCTTGGGTTGTTGGGCTACTGGGTTGTTGGGCTACTGGGCTGTTGGGCTGTCAGGGTTGTTTGACTGTTGCGTTCTACTAGTGCTGCTGGGAGCAAAGTTTGTGGTTGGGTTAGGCTGTTCTTAAGTTGTTGGGCTACTGGGTTGTTGGGCTGTTGTTGCTTTTTGCTGTTTGGCTGTTTGGCTGTTGGGCTGTTGGGCTGGTGGGCTGGAGGGTTGTTTGACAATTTGGTTCCATTTCTGCTGCTGCGACTCATGTTTGTAATTGGGTTACGTTGTTCTTGGGTTGCTCGGCTACTGAGTTGTTGGGCTGTTGTTGCTTTTGGCTGTTGGGCTGGGGCTGTTGTTGAGCTGGTGGGCTGTTAGGCTAATGGCTGGGCAGGGTTTTTTCAGCTGTTGGGCTGTTGGGTTGGGCTGTTGGGCTGTCGCTGTTAGGCTGGCTGGGTTTAGGGTTTAGGGTTTTTGGGTTGCACTAGTGCGGCTGGGAGCAAGGTTTGTGGTTGGGTTAGGCTGTTCTTGGGTTGTT
>CAUJNA010002078.1:5000-12500 GCA_963377175.1 Effrenium voratum | reverse complement strand
GTTGGTGTGGCTGGATGGCATAGAGCGCAGCCGCCTGGCAGAGCTTCGAGCGGACATACCGCAGGAACCGCTGCTTCGGGACGCCGTGCTGCGACAGCAGGGAACGCGCTCTCGAGTTGCTGCGGAGCCGCGGCCAACGGCCTGGGCCAACGCTGAGAGTGGGAGAGGCCCGCAGCTGCGGCTGCACAGGCCCGCGGGTTCCGAAGGCATACGGCCGTACCACGAGCACCTCTGTGCAGCCGGCTTCGGACATCAAGACTGGCAGGTGTCGCCAGATCAGGACCCGCAGTATGTTGCAAAGATGTGCAGCTACGTGTCCAAAGACAAGGACACTATGGGGGAGGCCCTGGCCAATGGTGGCAGCGCTGGCCATGCGGCGCGGCTGCTTCTGCGGAACTCGCAGCCAGGCGAGTGCGAAATGACGGACGCCTTGGCCCATGGCGGCCCCTGGCTGTCCGGCTGCACGACCAAGCACGTGCGCATCGGCCGGCCAGATGAGATGGAAGAAGATGCGTGGTGGGTAGCATACTGCGCACGGCCGGCAGAGCAGGAAGAGATGAACTTCCTGGAGTGGCACCGTCTCCACCGACAGCCGGATCGACCCTACGTGCGCAGGAAGTGCAGCATGACGGCAGCCGTGGTCCACTTTGGGAGTATGCGGTCCGACAGCTTTTACGGCCAGTGGCTGACGGCTTTCTGCGCCTGCCGCTCAGCGGCGGAACTTCTGGTTCCGGAGGCAGCGCGACTGCCGCCGGAGCGACGATGGTTCTACTCCGCTTGGCGCCGACGGCCGGACATCTGGGGCACGGACGCGGGTGTGCGGCGGTGGATGCTGGCCGAGCAGTGTCACAAGCCCGCATTTCTGCGAGCCGTGGCACAGCTGCTGAAGGCTTGGCGCGGTCTGTGCGCTTTCTTGCTCTCCCGACCCTGGCGGCCCGGCGCCCAGCGGCGACGGACGCCGCAGCGCCCCCTGGATCCGGATCAGCAGGCGGCCGTGGAAACGGCCACTGCAGCAGCTGCTGCCGTGTGCGAGGAGGGCGAGGGGGGCGCCTTTGTGCTGACGGGCCAGGCCGGGTCCGGCAAGAGCGTGGTGCTGCGGGCCATGGCCGATTGGGCGCTGCAGCAAGGTCACGGGGTGTTGCTTTGTGCGCCCACAGGGGTCTTGACGCAAGCATACCGGGACCTCAGCGGCGACCAGCTGCGCCTGGACACGGTCGACGCAGCATTCCGGACTTGGGAGCAAGGGTGCCCAGTCATCGGCGAGCTGCTGGTGCTAGTGGATGAGGTCGCCTTCCTGGACACAGCGCAGTTTGAGAAAGTGCTCGCGACCTGGGAAGCCTGCGGCAGAGGCTTCGTTCTGGTCTTTGCTGGGGACAGGCGGCAGCTGCAGCCACCATCAGGCCTTCCATCTGCAAGCTGGTCGCCTCTGTGGCGGCATTTGCTGCAGCTGCCACTACGCAAGCAGCACCGAGCAAGAGACGCGAGGTACCAAGACTTGCTGCTACGACTCCGAACAGAGCGAGCAGAGCCGGAAGACATAGCCTATCTGGTGGGGGAGCGCCTGGTTGACAGGGCAGACCCGTGCAGTTTGCGGGATCACGTGATAGACCACCCGCACACTGTCTTCTTGGCCCTGGAGCGGCAGCAAGCTCGTGATATGAACCTCAGCGTCCTGCAGGCGTTGTTCGGGGCAAGGCGCGGCTGGTCCTGGATGCGGACTGTGGACAACGCAGGCGCGGATCAGTTACCGGCAGTGCCGGGAGCACGGTACTTGGTCACCGTGAATATCAGCAAGGGAGAGGGCGTTGTGAACGGCGCCATGGGCAGTCTGATGCTCCTGGGCACCGGTTACGCGCTGCTGCAGCTGACCTGCGGGCGGATCGCGGCTATTCCGCGGACGACACTGCGCGGCAAGCGCGGGCGACGGTCCGGGTTCCCCTTGCAACTAGCCTACTGCCTCACAGTGCACAAAGTGCAGGGGCAAACTCTCGAGCATGTCACAATCGTGCCGGTTGCGTCTGCACCGGGCATTGCTTACACTGCTTTGTCCCGAGTCCGGGATGTGAGTCACGTCAGCTGGACGGCGGTGCCAAACAGGCAATTCTTTCGGCCAGTTCGGTGAGCGTTTGCGCGGAAGAGAAAAACACCGCCCAGCCTGGGAGGGTTAACCGCAAGCTTGCGCAAAGGTGCTCGGGTCTCATGCGCAAGCGGCATGTGCAATGGCTCAGAGCTTAGCAGCAACTGCACGTTTCAGTCGTAGCGCGCTCCTCCCAAGCATGCCGCGTGCGGAGCATGCGACCGGCCTGCCAGAGGTCCTCCTATCGAAGCACATTCTGACGGGGGGGATGCGCCCATACCCGACCAAGGCAGGCGGGTTCATGCGCAACGCAGCGGAGAGCGATGCTCCCGCGGATTTTCTGAAGAAGCTCACGGCTGACACAGCACCGGAACCGCCCAGCGGTTGCCCTCAGCACGGCTGCTGGGACGCTCCAAACCGTCCTGCCGCTGTTGCGAACAGCCTGCGACTCCAAAATATGCGGCAAAGCTGTGGCAGGGCTGCTGGAGGCCCTTACGGCAAAGGAGGACATGCTGGATGTGCTCAACACCTTCGGGAGCGAAGGCGCCCTCCGCAACGAGACCAGCTTGTTCGCGGCCACCAAGGAGTGGCTGGAGTTCATGGCTGCGCAAGGCGAAAAGGAGAGGTTCCACGAGTACCTCATGGTGCTGCTGCGCACTGGCCTGGCTTTGACGCACACCTCCATCCAGCTGCTAGAATGGACTTCGGCTGCGAAGGACATGCCGAAGTGGCTGGAGGAGATTGCGCGGGCGGAGGAGCAGCCGGGGGCCGCAAAGCTGCAAGCTGCGAAAGAAGTGGCGGACACCCAGCCGCGGAAGCGCAAGGGCGCCGGCGGCAGCGCCGGCCGGAGGCTTTGCGGGGCTGTTTCGCTAGGGTACTGGCCAGCAGGCAACCGCTTGCGGCTCACATGCCAACCCCCGAGTAAGACTTATCCATAGACACTGCCTGGGGGTTGGCATGACAGAAGAGCTACAAAAGGTCAAGACAGCCAGGAAACAGTGCCAGAACATTGCACGTGGTGTCTGCCATGCGTGGCAGGTGTTTTGCAGTGTCAAGCCATGAGCGCTAGACCGTGCCTTGCCGCAGCCATTTGAGTTCTAAGTGGTCAGGGATAGAGGCATGGAATCCGCAAAGCCAGCACACGTTGGCCAGCACGTCTGTGCCTCCCTCCTAAAAATGCAGTCAGACACAGAAGCGCAAAAGTGATTCTGCATGTTGCCTGCTGGCACGCCAGAGTTTGCAAGCAGGTGTCTTGCAGTGTCAAGCCATGAGCGCTAGACCGTGCCTTGCCGCAGCCATTTGAGTTCTAAGTGGTCAGGGATAGAGGCATGGAATCCGCAAAGCCAGCACACGTTGGCCAGCACGTCTGTGCCCCTCTGCAGAATGCAGTCAGACACAGAAGCGCAAAAGTGATTCTGCATGTTGCCTGCTGGCATGCCAGAGTTTGCAAGCAGGTGTCTTGCAGTGTCAAGCCATGAGCGCTAGACCGTGCCTTGCCGCAGCCATTTGAGTTCCAAGTGGTTAGGGATAGAGGCATGGAATCCGCAAAGCTAGCACACGTTGGCCAGCACGTCTGTGCCTCCCTCCTAAGAATGCAGTCAGACACAGACGCGCAAAAGTGATTCTGCATGTCGCCTGCTGGCGTGCCAGAGTTTGCAAGCAGCAGGGCTTGGACATAGCGGAGCCATTCGGAGCTAAGTAAGGCGCTGGACTGCGTCTAGCATGCGTTGCCCTTGCGCGCGTGCCGTAGGTGTCCGTTGCCACTTGCTTGCCGCAGCTGTTTCTGACGTAAGACCCACAGAGACGAAAAAGGATGCAAACTGTTGTGTTTGGCCTGCAAGATGCCAAGTGTTTCGGAGCCGTAGGTTTCTGTGCAGCACACCTGCATGCCGCAGCCGTTTTGTGACTCAAAGTGAACGGACAGAGGGGCAGAAAAAGTCTGCAGGCTGGCGCTGGTTGCCTGCTTGTGACTGTCTAGTATCTGGCATGTTTGCACCGCAGCCGTTTCCTGGGTGTGGTTCTGAGATGACAGAGAAGGCATGGCAGGAACCTGCATAGCATAGACCAGCAACAGGCTGCAGACTTCTGCCTGTGTCAGTAAGACGAAATGAAATGTGGCCGGAGCTGCTGGCAATCAGCAGGGGCTAGTTCCCTCTCATGCTGATCTACCTTGTCGTGGTGAGAGGGCTTAGTACCCATAGCGGGGAAGCCAAAGATCAGCGACGGTCACGCAGACCCCGGAGATGCTTTGCCGGTTGGGCTCCCGGAGACACCTCCCCGGAGGCTCCCCGAATTCTCCGTCAAGGCTTCTGTTTGTGGACCCTCTCGGAGGCTTCCTCAGAGGTCTGCCCGGAGGACTTCCCGGAGAGGCTTCCCCGGAGATGCTTCTTCGGAGATGGTTCTGGAGATACTCCCCGGACGCTTCCCCGGAGATGCTTCTTTGGAGGTCTGCTCGGAGGCTGTCCCCGGACGGTCTCCCCGGAGATGTTTTCCCGGAGGTCGCCCCAAAACCTGCCCCGGAGGTCTCCTTGGCGGCTCCCCCGGAGGCTTCCCCAGAGGTCCCCTCAGACCGCGGAGGCTGCTCCCGGACATGCTTCCCCCGGCGGCTGCCCCGGAGATGCTTCCCCGGAGATGCTTCCCCGGAGGTTTCCCCGGACGTCTCGCCGGAGGCTTCCCCGGAGATGCTTCCCCGGAGGTTTCCCCGGAGGTCTCCCCGGAGACGCTTCCCCGGAGGTCTTCCCCGGAGATGCTTCCCCGGAGGTCTCCCCGGAGATGCTTCCCCGTTCCCCTGGAGGCTTCCCCGGAGATGCTTGCCGGAGATGCTTGCCCGGAGGTCTCCCCGGAGGCGTCCCCGCAGGTCTTTCCGAAAAGCTTCCCCGGAGGTCTCCCCGGAGGTTTCCCCAGAGATGCTTCGCCGGAGGTCTCCCCGGAGGCCCCGGAGGTCTCCCCAGAGAGGCTTCCCCGGAGGTCTCCCCCGAAACCTTCCCCGGAGGTCTCCCCGGAGGCTTCCCCGGAGGTCTCCCCGGAGGCTTCCCCCGAGGTCTCCCCGGAAATTTCCCGGAAGATGCTTTTCTGGAGATGCTTCCCCGGAGGTCTCCCCGGAGGTTCCTCCGAGATGCTTCCGCAGAGGTCTCCCCGGAGCCTTCCCCGGAGGTCTCCCCGGAGGCTTCCCCGGAGGTCTCCCTGAAGTTGAGAGGCTTCCCCGGAGGTCTCCCCCGAAACCTTCCCCGGAGGTCGAGGCTGGAGGTCTCCCCGGAGGCTTCCCCCGAGGTCTCCCCGGAGGTTTCCCCGGAGATGCTTTTCTGGAGATGCTTCCCCGGAGGTCTCCCCGGAGGTTCCCCCGAGACGCTTCCCCGGAGGTCTCCCCGGAGGCTTCCCCGGAGGTCTCCCCGGAGGCTTCCCCGGAGGTCTCCCTGGAGGTTGCTCCGGAGATGCTTGCCCGGAGATGCTTCCCCGGAGGTCTCCCCAAATATTTCCCCGGAGGCTTCCCCGGAGGTCTCCCCGGAGGCTTCCCCGGAGATGCTTCCCCGGAGGCTTCCCCGGTCTCCCCGGAGTTTCCCCGAACATGCTTTTCTGGAGATGCTTCCCCGGAGGTCTCCCCGGAGGTTCCCCCGAGACGCTTCCCCGGAGGTCTCCCCGGAGGCTTCCCCGGAGGCTTCCCCGGAGGTCTCCCCGGAGGCTTCCCCGGAGGTCTCCCTGGAGGTTGCTCCGGATGCTTGCCCGGAGATGCTTCCCCGGAGGTCTCCCCGGAGGTTTCCCCGAGAGGCTTCCCCGGAGGTCTCCCCGGAGGCTTCCCCGGAGGTCTCCCCGGAGGCTTCCCCGAAGATGCTTCCCCGGAGACCGGTGTCCGGGGCAGCCCCCGGGGAAGGGTATGGGGAGAAACGGCTCTACTGTTACAAAAGTTACTACCCTAAAGAGGCATCTAAGGTGTCTGAGAGATGCATCAGATGCATCTTCGTTAGAACCCCCCAGTGGGGACGTTCTGCTATAACTGGCTTGTGGCAGCCAAGCGTTCATAGCGACGTTGCTTTTTGATCCTTCGATGTCGGCTCTTCCTATCATTGAGACGCAGAAGTCCCAAAGTGTCGGATTGGTCACCCGCCAATAGGGAACGTGAGCTGGGTTTAGACCGTCGTGAGACAGGTTAGTTTTACCCTACTGATGAATTTGATGCTGCGACAGTAATCGAAGTCAGTACGAGAGGAATTAAATCTTCGTTCCAGACACTTGTTTAATGTGGCTAGCTGAATAGCTAATACCACGAAGCTGCATATTCAGCTTGCTGGATTACGTAATGAAAGCCTAACTAAGCGGATTTACATGCGGCTCTAAGCAGTGTTGTGCACCATTCCCATTGCGACACGCCGACTAATAAGCTTCGGCTTTGGCGCACTTCAGCCCCTGCTGCCGTTAAATGCACGGAGGCGCATTGTAATTTTGCTCTGTGGGAATGATAGATCCTTTGTAGACGACTTAATTGAATCCAGGTATTGTAAGTGCTGAGAGTATCCTTTGTGGTACGATCCACTGAGATTCTTCCTGTGTTTCTGGGTCTGCCATCTCTTTTTCTTTTCCTTTAAGTTGAGACTTTACTAGCAACCCTATGCAGCAGGACTCTCGGCTCGGCATACGCGGTTGATGGGTTTGGAGAGCCCAGAGCCAGCCCCAACCAAAGACATCGACTCGGGAGCCCCGAAGACTGTGCGCCAGTTCGGGAGCAATTCGGGACAGTGCGGGGCCCGCCACGAGCAATTCGGGAACCCGGCCCCGCACCCGTCGATTCGGCAGCCGGCCGCCAAGGACGCGCCGAAATCGCGGCTCGGGGTTTCGGGAGCGGGCGTCGCTTCGGGAAGCACCGAACCACCCCACCTCGCGGTGGGTGAGAAAAGACACCGAAAATAAAAGCTCTTGATGTGCGAACGCACTGCTGGGCGTTGCTTGATACTTTTGCTTCACCAACCAAATACAGAAGCATCAGGAGAAAAAAAAATAGCAAAAATGATGGAGCTACCTGGTTGATCCTGCCAGTAGGTAAATGCTTGTCTCTCACCGTCGCCGCCCGAGTCGCTGGCGATTCGGGGTTCGGGGGCCCGGCCGTCGCCCCGGGAGCCCCGAACCCGTGGCGTGAGAAACGGACACCGAAAAAAACTATGTGCGAATGCATTGCTGGGCTTTGTTTGATACTTTTGCTTCACCAACCAAATACAGAAGCATCAGGAGAAAAAACAAAAATGTTGGAGCAACCTGGTTGATCCTGCCAGTAGTTATATGCTTGTCTCTCAGACTTTGTCCGCGAATCGCGGCCCGATCGGCTCCCGCGTCAACGGGTTCAACCCAAATTCAGCAAGCCTAACAGGCAGACCTAACATTCAAGCCCCAACAGCCCAACCCAACAGCCCAACAGCTTAAAAACCTGGCCCAAC
>CAUJNA010002077.1:0-45091 GCA_963377175.1 Effrenium voratum | reverse complement strand
ATCATCAATTTTATTTTTATTTTGAACATTAATTTCTTCAGCATATCGTGTTTTATGTTTCATTATTTGCTTATCAAAATGTTTATTGAAACCTCCTACTTTGTCTTCCAATTTCTTTTTATGGTTAAAAAATACATCTTCTATTAAATCCTTACCTGCAGTATAAGCTTTATCACTTGCTACGCCTGCCATCATTTGCGTAGGCGATCTGCCTTCAATAGCACCTAATAATAGTTGTCTTCCTATCATATATTATTCATAGATATTTTATTAAAATATCTGTGAATAATTATAATTACAAAGTAATTATCAATAATAATTATATTATAAATTTCTATTGTATATTATATTTATGAGTGACAGATTAACATATAAAAAAATCTATGTTGATAGTGCCTACAGATTGCAAGAAAGTAATTCTACCAGCGATTTTATTATAGAACTTGACCAAAACTTTGAAATTCCACCAAGAACAAAAATGTTCGTGACGGAGTGTTCGTTCAGCACTCCTTTTTATACAACAGAGAAGGGTTTTTACGAAAGATTCTATATTATGTTGTATAATAGTTCCAATGTCTTATTGAGAAGCACTGCCGTTGATGTATCCGGTGAAATTTATTATGCTAATCAATTATCATACAAAATACAAACGGAATTAAACACGGCATTTAATGATATTGCACCTGACTTATTCTTAACAGTATATGGACAAAGCGAACGCAAAATGGAACTTAAATTAAATGACCCTCTCACTTACAAAATAAAAATACCTACAGATGAAGAATTAGAAACTTATGTAAATGGTGAATGGAACAGAGGACAGTTTGAATATGACAATTTAAGACCAAAATCTATTAACTATTTATTAAGTAATTATATTGTCTATGAACCTGCGTCATCTTGGTTAAGTGGATACTTTAATTTAGTTCCTTTTCAGAATATATACATAAATTGTCCTCAATTAAGCGATTATAAATATTCAGCGCCTAATAATTTCAGCAGTTCAGTAATTAAAAAAGTTCAAATTAATCAACAACTTGGCGGAGTTATAACAGATTTTACAGCGCCCATATATGCAGATTTTATTGATGTAGGCGGTAAAAACATTAAGACACTACACTTTAGAATAACAACTTCAAGAAACGAATTAATTGATTTTCACGGCGTTCCCATTTCCTTTAGCATTCTCTTTCAATTAGATAACTAAATAAACCCCTAAAAATTAATATTAATAATATTAAAAATATCAAATTAATAATATTAAAAATATCAAATTAATAATATTAAATTATTAATATTTCTCAATTTGTCCATATAGACAAAATATATAAAACATATAGACAAAATATATAATATATTATATATGTCAGAAGTCGAACCTGAAATTACTAATACAATTGAAGCAGACGCACCAGTAAATGAATTACCACCAATTGAAGAAGAAGAAGCACCAAAGGCGGAACCAACAATAGAACCAACACAAGAAATAAAACATGTAGAACCTCTTAAAAACAACTCAAAAACTCAAGCACGCAATGAAAAGAAAATAACCTGTCCAAAATGTGCCAAAACTTTAACACTAAAATCATACAGATACAGTCACGAACGCAATTGCCAAGGACCATTTAGAAACTAAACCTATAAAACCAAAACCAAAAGCAGTTCCAATAGCAAAACCCCAAAAGGTAGAATACAACGAAGTGGCGCGTCACGAAGTAGCGCGCCGCGAAGAAGAGCAACATATTCCACAACAACCGCAACAAAATAATGTAATAGCGAACACACCGCCCCCAAGAAGATCGCAACCACAACCGCCTCCAAACCCGCTACAAAATATAGCGCAACATTACCAATTATTGCAAAATGAATATTTGAGACAGAAGCAAGAAAAATATAATGCATTAAATAAGAATATATTTGGTTCAAGAGGAAAGAAAAGATAAAATATAATTATTATATAACCTACTATATAATAATTATGTTTTCAACATTATCACTGGACGGCTCAAGTTGAATTGTAGCAAGTGAATTAGTATTAATAAATTCAACAGAACCATCAACATTAAGCAGTGTTTATGCTACAAAACAAGAATTAGCAGACACAGCAGGATCATTAGGTGGAGGTTATACAATTGAAGAAGTTGATGCTCTTATTTTAGCACAGAAAAATAAGATATATGCCAATATTTTAGATATTACTGAATTAAACGCAACATCAACAACTATGTTTAATGAACAAGTAATTCAAAACGCAACAATTACAAGCAACTTTAATAATATAACAGCACATGGATTAACAATAACTTCAATACTACCGACTATATCAGCAAATACAATTAAACTTGATTCTAATTTTAATAACATTAGTTCAAATACACATTTAATCAGTAATTTAAATGCTACAATAACATCGCATATATCATTAATTGACACAAACATTAATAACATATCAGGACACGGAAACACAATAACAACCATTCTTACAGATATAGCAGATTTACAAGCAGGAGCGGGCGCTTCTTGGACTACAGCTGAAAAAACAACTATTCAAGCGGATGTATCAACATTATATACAAACGATACTAATTTATTCAATACTAACACTTCTTACAGTAATACATTTGCTTCAATTATATCAGATAATAATATACAAGATGTATTAATAACTCAAAATTCAAACACAATAAATAGTTTAATATCAGCAGATTTACAAAAGCTAGATAAAATAGATACTAACGCTCAATCAGTAGCAGGTGCTATTAATTTTAGCGATAATGCAACTTTACACAGTGATCTAAACATGCTTACTACTGGTTCTATAATATGTAATAAGTTTAGCTGTACCCCTTCACCAAATTTAGGACTACAAATGACTTTTCAAATGTTTAATCGTGAATTTAATATTAATAGAGATGGTAGAATGTGGATGTCAAGCTCAGGAGGCGTGTGGGAAACGCAAATCGGAGATGCTAATGTTGGTCGTGTATGGATAAAAGATCGATTCGGTTTAGGGGCAGTTGGCGTTGTTAATTATGATTTAAATTGTGCTGGGCAAGCTCGATTTACAAGCGCTGTCCAGTTTATAGGAACAGACAGTGCAATAAGTCTTAACAATGGTTCATATTTAAATTTTAATAACAATGGTTCAATACGAAGATATACACCAGATGCTACAGAAGGTTTATATATGGCGCATAATAATTTTGTTGCTGTTAGTGTTGGCGATATTACTAATTCTTCTAATCAATATTTTATGTGTGATGGTGCTGTATCAAAAACCATATTCAATAAACCAGTTGATGTATTAGGTGATGTATATACAAACGGCGATTTAACGATGGTTTCTGGTAAAAAGGTTGAAGTCAATCAAGTTCAGTCAGTATCAGGAAATACTTTGTTATTGCAAAATTCACCGAGTGGCAATGTTCAATTTGGCAACACATCAAAACTAATAATTGATAATGCTGAAATGTATGTCGATACAAATGATTTAATAATTAGGAATAACAACACTTCAAACTCTATTAATTTGGTTGTTGGATTATCTGCAACATATGCTGATAATAAAATTATTTTGAATAGTGGAAGCAATAGCGAATTGCGAGGCGATTGGACTATTGACGGCGATATGACTTTTGGAATTGCTCATAAAATCAATTTGAGTCATTTAAATAGTGATGCTGTTTTAAGATTAGAAGCATCAACAACTATTGATAGTTATATTGATGGCACTAAATATTTACAATTGGATGATACTCAATTTTCATCATTTAACGGATTTAATTTAAGTAGCGATAAGAGACTGAAAGATAATATAGAAGATGTAGAAGATGATACTGTAAATATGGTAAAACACATTAAGATTAAAACATTTGTTAAGAATCAAAAAACCAGAAAAACTGAATTAGGATGGATTGCTCAAGATGTTCAACAATACACAAATCCGAAATATAATATTGTAAATGATTCGGGAGAATACTTAACGATGTGTTATGATCGTATGGCTTGTATTAGTTGGGATGCATTATCAAAACTAATCGATCGTGTAGAGTATTTGGAAAATGAAGTTTTTAAAAAGGAAAAGAAAAAAGACAAGTCAAAATAATATAATATGATCCAAGACATGGAGAAACGATTTAGAATTAAAATTATTAAAAAAATGATTAATTTAATCATAAACAATGATTAAATAAACCAATTATTCTACACCACTCGGCATTTTCAGCCCGTAATCTTCAAATTTGTATTTTCTCGGGAAGCCAGTTTTGTGTTTTGGTTTTTGTTCTTCGGGTGCCATTTCAATGCCACTCTCTTTAATCATTTTATCTAATCTTTTTCTATGCGCGGTGTTTAGAGCATTTTGCCTTTTTTTGGCCTTGTATGCTTCATCATCTCTGACTTTATAATAATAGAGTCGGTTGTAATACGCCAGCATTGTTTTTATTTCTTCCAGTGTCAAGTCGTCGGGGTGTTTGTCTGTGATAATTACTATAATATTATATGTAACATTTCTTTAAGACATTTTATAGGAAATTAATTTAAATATGAATTCTTCCCTAAATTACACCTAAAGAAAAAATAATATTAATAATTAATATCTAAAATATATTATGTCATTGTCAAAAACTATAAGAAATAACATCAGGTCATTAAATTCAAGAATTGATAGGTTAGCAGGCGATACCAGGGAAAAGCCACCGAATTGAGAGATCTATATGAACAGCGAAAAATTGCACAGTTTAGCACCGCATCAACTATTATTGACGGGTTTATCAATGCAACCACCCCAAAGGAAAAAAGAAATGGGACAAAAAATACGACGATGTGATCCAAAACAACCGTATAAATCTACCGTTGAATGTTAGGATGAAACGAAGCACTGTAACTAACATTGTAAAGCAGTCTAAGGCGAACGATGAGTCATGGACATTAGACGTCATGCTTTACCGCGAAGGTGTTAGGGAAGGTGACAACAAAAAGCCGGCGTTCACATACAAAACAGAATACGGAGAACTCAAATATTACCCCATAACAAAGGACGGTAAGGAGAGAACATACACCGTTAACGCCAGCACAAATATAGACGAGTATGTAGGCAAACGAATTGTAAAAACCAAGGATTATGATCTATTCAGAAAGTTCATTGTAACACTTGCCCAAGATCCAGAATTTGAAACAATGCTAAATATTATGGGTGGGTATGTTGGCGTTGACCAGAAAAAAACAATCGAGATCAACAAGAAGAAGAGGTTAACCAAGAAGACTAACGCTGTCGCTTACAACGTAGAGACGGGGTATATTGGCGCCTTGAAGATCTTGAGGGCCAGAAAGGTGGAAGGTGGACAGCCTAGTAATCCACGACAAGCCAACCTGAGAAGATCGGAAAACATCAGTATGTATAATACTTACATGTATACCGAATTGGATACATCGAAAGAAACATTTATGGAAGCAATCCAGAAAGGTAATTATGTATACAATCAATGTTGGTTGAATACACTCACTGATTATTATAAAGATACCCTAATGAACAACAAGAAGAAAGAACCAATGTCGCGAGGGATGATACTAAAACTAATAAATAAAACAGGAATTCACAGAGTCGGGGGCGTCAATTGATGACATGATCCCGGTATTTATAAAATACAGAATGCGAGTGAGAATAATAGACCAACTGGGCAAAATCATTTATTCTTATTCACCAGAGATGTTTGACCGCAACATCAGAGCCTTTTATGCAATGGTCAAAAATAATTATATCTACACACTGAATAATAATATTAAAAGATTGGAACAAAAACAAAATACTGATGATGCATTTGTAGTAAAGGCACGGCCCGACTATCATATAAGTGATAGAGAGAAGCCATCGATTTGCAAAATGTTTTCTACTATTGATGACATTTTTGAAATGGTTAAGGCAACAATTGCAAACAGAACCGACAAACAGGAAAAGAACTTTATAGATTTAGTTCATAGAGAGAATGATCTAAATAAATTATTTTGCGATTTCAAAAATATCGGGTATGAATGCAAGATTGTTCACAAAGCAGGGACTATTTCAGAATTGAGGGCGGGCTTCAATAATGTATATCTAAACATTAGGTCGCAGTGTCTGATAGACGACCAGATCAATAGTGACATCACAGTAGACAGAGAAACGGTTTACAACAATATGACTGAAGCGATGTTTACATTCAAAAAGAAATTATTCAATCCAAATCACAAGTCTTATTACAGTCCTACCGATATACAAGTTTTAAATAATTATAGAACCATCGTCCCGCAAGGCGAGTTATTCAAGGGCTTGGATAAATTGGATGTTCCAAAGCAGGAGATCGACATGAACAAAGCGTTTACAGATGCATTTAATACGATTACCAGAATTGGAGTTTTTAATCAGTTTGATAATTGGAAAGCTTATAATAGTAAATGTAAGATCAAGGATGTAAATATATATTTGGTAAAAGCAGAACTGACACATCGCAATCTGTTTTTTAATAATGATACTAATATAGTTTATGGTATGTTTCTTAAGCATTTTATGCCACTTGTTGCATCCGGTGAGTTGTCCATTACTCACTACAAACAGCCACATTTCATTCACAAGGTAGATAATAAAATGTTGGTTGAGGAACTCTGGGGAAAGCGAATAAGCGAAAATATTGAAGAAGACAAGGCAATTAAAAAAATAATAGCCAACTCGATTTTTGGCTTGTTGGAAAAAAGTAAGAACAGCAGTCAGAGATCATTCGTGTTTGATGATCTCAATGAGGCGATCAGCCTTCAGGCAGATGCAGGGGGGAAGTTAAACATGATGAGCAGGAATACTGCCAAGTGGGTTGAGGAATATGATGATAATGGCATGTGGTGCCGTGATAGAGAAGTATCTGAACAACGACAATTTATATTATATTCTGAATGTGGTTGATAGGTGCGAGTTGTCCAATGGGTTTCGTTTTATTAAAGAAATGCTATTGCAGTATCATAATTTTAAAATGCAATGCGCATATCAAAAATTGACAGAGAACAATGTTAAGGTATTGAGTGTCAAATGCGACGCTTTTGTCGTGGACTGTTCGGGTTTTAATAAGTTTGGTTTGAGAAAGACTCAGCAGTTGCTAGATTTTCACGATGGGATCGGTGGGTGGAAAATAGCTAAGACTCACGATGAGATCCATCATACAGGAAAGCAGTTGTATGAACAGAAGAAGTGTGAATATGTTGATATCCCGATTGTCAAAAGTAAGAGAGTTAACATCATTAATGAGTATGATGAAAATGAATTGGTTGAACTTGTTGAGAAATATAGGTGCTTGATGATTAAGGCTAAATTCGCAGGAGCGGGGAAGTCCACCATCTGCAAGAACATGGAGAGACTCAAGGGTTATAAAGTGTTGTTCGTGGTTCCTACCAATAATCTGGGTTTGGAGTGCGAAGTGGAAAGCGTCACTGTAAATAAATTCTTCAGTATAGCAGTCAATGACGAGAAGCTAGATAAATACGATCATTCGATGTTTGATGTCATTGTGTTTGATGAGATTTGTTTTAATAATACCTTTGTATTGGCAAAAACTAAGGGCTTTGTAGAGCAACATAGGGCTAATAAAATCATATTAGCTACTGGTGACGCCAAGCAATTGAGCCCTATAAAAGCACTGACTAACACTAAGAAACACGAGATTTATATGAATGAATGTATTGATAGCATTTTTCCCCATCATTTGTTTTTGGAAGAGTGCAAGCGATTGAAGACTCAGGAGGACAAGGATAAACTTAAAAGTATTTATGCTGACATCTTTGAGCATGAGTTGTCTCTACATGATGTCATCAATAAGTATTTTAAATATACTGATGACATCGCAGGAACAGAAAGCAATGTCGCATATTTAAATAACACTTGTAGAGAGGTTTCAAGGCAGATCAGGAAACGACAGGGCAAACAAAATGAGTTTGAAGTCGGCGAGATCATGATATGCAGAGAGTATAGGAAGACAAAAACCTATTAGTTAAATGTGAATTTTAGGTATGAGATAATTAATATTTCCGATCCTTGGATTACCATTGCTAATATCAAAACACGAGAAGAGATTACATTACATATTGGTATCTTGAGAAGTCATTTTATCTTTGCCTTCTGTTATACTTGTCATTCTGTTCAGGGGTGTTCCATTGATGACGATGTCACCATTTTTGATTGGAACCATCATCTGATAACTCGCGAGTGGCTTTGGACGGGAATCACTCGGGCAAGGGATTTAAACAGAGTAAAATTTTACAAATACAGTAGTGATTTAAATGAAGAGTTTAACGCAAAATGCATTATGAATTATTTTGATAGAAAGGTGTTAGCATACAAGGAACAGGATAGGAAAAACAAATTTGAGATCCCAAAAGACAATTATGTGGATGCCGAATGGTTGAAGGACAATGTCAACGGAAAGTGTGCAAATTGTGGCTGTGGTTTCGTGTTGTCAATGGATTCTGGTAATATAAATTCTAATCTGACTTGTCAAAGGTTATGTAATGATCTTCCCCATGCAAAGGATAATGTCATTGCCTTCTGTGCTTCTTGTAATAGATGCTTCAGTGATAAAATAACATATTGATATTTATTTTATAGTATTATTTATATATATGAGTGAAAAAGACAAGATAATCAGTGAGGTCTACTACGATCAGGCTGGGTTTGGTAGCATCGCCACCACTTACAAAGATGCAAAAAAGAAAGATGCATCCATAACAATGCAAGATGTCAAGGAGTGGTTTCAAGAGAACGTGGAACGGAAAAAACAACTGTCTGGATACAATTCGTTTATTGCCCCTGATATCAACTTTGAATATCAATTGGATCTGTTTTTTTATATCAAAAAAAATGATTTAGATAATCAAAAATATAGGATAGGCTTATTGCTTATTGATGTACTTTCCCGCAAAGCCGTGGTGGTGCCTATTGCATCCAAGCAACCTGCCAACATCACGGCTGGGATCATGAAGGCATTAAACAAAATGGGAGGGAAACCCAAATTAATTTATTCGGATGAGAAGGGGAGTCTCAATACCCAAGATCTTGTTGATTTTTTCAAGGACGAAGGGATCCAAAACTATAAAACACGAGGGCACCCCCATTTCGCCGAGCGTTTCATTCGCAAGTTCAAGGACATGCTTTTCAAGAGGGTTGATGCAGACGAGAAAAAGGGAAAGGTTAATATACAATGGGTTGATTATATCCCCGAGATCATGCTGACATACAACAGTAAAATGGTTCATTCTGCCCACGATATGACTCCAAACGATGCCCACAACAAGGGAAACCATCTTGAGGTCAAGATGAAGCTTGAGATGAACAGAATCAAAACCCGTAAATATCCCCCTGTTAGGGTTGGTGATGAGGTCAAAATATACCGCAAAAAAAGGGATTTCCGAGAAAGAAAGAACGAGCTCATGGAGCAGTGTCAAATACAAGGTTTCAAGGGTTGAAAAAAAACTTGGTCAAGATTATTATTCTGTTGAAGGGATGAACCGCCCCTACTTGAGGTCAGAGATTCTGAAGGTTTGAAAAAATAATATCTAAACGGTTCTAATAGCTGATGAATCTATTAGAACTGTTTAGTGGGACAGGGTCGGTCGGTCGCATCGCCCGTGATCTGGGGTTCAATGTCATTTCACTGGATTTGAAGGGTGCTGACATAAACCAAGATATTTTACATTGGGATTACAAACAGTTTGATCAGAAACACTTTGATGTTATTTGGAGTTCGCCCCCGCGCACTGAATACAGTAGAGCCAAGACAACAGGGAACCGCAAAGTAGACTATGCAAATTCCATTGTTTTGAAGACCCTTGAGATCATTGAGTATTTTAAGCCCCGTTATTGGTTTATTGAAAATCCCCAAACTGGACTGTTGAAAGAACAGGAGTTTATGAAAGGGTTACCTTTTTTTGATGTTGACTATTGCAAATATGGGATGAGATACAGGAAAAGAACTAGGATCTGGACTAACCTAACGACATGGAAACCAAAACCATTGTGTAAAAGGGATTGTGGGAATGTGGTTGATGGGAAGCATGTTGAAACTGCGCAACGGTTGCCATCTGGTAAAAAGAACCAATGGGGGAACAACTACACCAAACACAAACAGGAAGACCTATACAACATACCCCCAAATCTTATCAGCGATATTTTCAGTGTTGTTTGAAAGGCGGAGCCCAAAAAACACCACCCTAAAAAAAACTCAAAGTCATTTTAGTTAACCGTCGCGCCCTGCCCCGCATCGCTACGACTACTTCGCCCTCATCTTCGCTAAGTGCGCCTTGTTCAGTGAGTGATGGTCTGCATGTCCAGTGAAACATGATACACATTGAATTCATTGAAAGAGCATTTTGGTGTCTCAAGCCTTCACTGTGTCCATACTCCCAATTCGCCATGGTGTTGTTCCTTGTCAGGACAACCGCGGGTCAGCCTCGTGTGTTGAACCTTGAGCCTGGAACCATCATTGATGAGACCCGCTTCATGAGTTTGACAAGCGAGAGACCAAGTGAGGATGACCTGCTCAAGATGACAAAGGCTCAGCTTTGTCACATCTTGGAATCAGAGGGGCCGTCACGTCATGGCATCAAACCTGACGAAGCCCCAGTTGGTATCGGCTATCCTTCGTGGCTGGGACACTATCTTCATGCCATCAGTGGAGCGCGTGTCAGAGGCTCAGGCTTCATCGTCCGCTACCGCTTCAACCAGTGCCGGTTACTCCGGTCAGCCCTTCACCGGCACAGCGCATCAGTTGAGTGATGACGCTGACCCAGAGGACATCCAGAAGTTGGAAGCCAAGAAACAGGCATGGATGGAGAAAATCCCCAACAGCGATGACAGCGACAACAGCGATGCCTCGTCCAACAGCAATGACGGCGACAACAGCGATGCCTTGTCCATCTCTGACTTCTTTGACCCCACAGAATTCTTGACACAGGAGTATTTGACCGACCCCAGTTGCTTTGACAGCCCCAGCGCTTCCATCATGGTCAAGGTCTTTGAGTTCAAGGGTAAGTGCATCATGTCCCTCCCCGTTGAGCCCACCACAACCATTGAGATGTTCAAGTCCAAGATCGTTGAGAAGATCGAGGAGTTGAATGCCGGCAAGGGCGTTCATCCCAAGAAGACCCTTACCGAGGATGCCTTCGTTCTCCAGTTTGAGGGCGCCAGTTTGAACAATGACACAACCATTGAGGAGTTGGCTTCGGGTGAGCATCATGTCAGTCTTACTCTGTTGCTTCGCCTCAAAGGTGGTGGTGTTCGCTCTACCTATCTCAAAAAGAATTCCCGTGATGAACGCCTTTTCTCCATCAAGGGGCGCTTCAAGGTGGTCTCCTATCCCTTCCCTCTTGCTGAACAAGCAAAGGCACAGGCGGAGGAAATGATGAACTCTTCAACAGGCGCAGTGAAAGGGGCTATCAACCGCATGGACTTGCCAACTTGCCAAAAGTTGATGGATGCGTGGGAGAATGGACAGTCTGGAGGCGACCGCTTCGCCCGTGAGGTTGCCCCTATCTTCTGCCCCGCCCTTCAGAACATCAGCGACGTTCTTGAGAAGCACAGCGAAATCCATGAGATGCTTGAGACAGCCTTCATGTTCATCTTTGCCCGTGAGTTCATCACCAACGGCGGTCGCTACATGCTTACCGACTTCAAGGAAGCGGTGTCGGCACGCATGGCAGTACTTGAACGTCTGGCTGAGATGAATTCGCTTGTTCAACAAGCCCTCGCTTCAAAAGGAGTTGGAAAGGGCAATGACATTGAGATGTAGATATGCCTGACCCAGCATCACCTTAGCGCAAGGGGTATCTTGGAAAAATCAACCTTGATTTTTCAGGAAAATCAACCCTGATTTTCAGAAACTAGCACTCAATTCAGTGGAGATGAGGGTTCCCTAAATCAACACTGATTTTTTCATGGTTTCCCTATCATGCTGAGCGCTCAAGGTGGTTCTGATCAAACCCACACACGTCGTGCGTGGAAGCATCGGCTGAGAGATGAAAAAGGTGTTCCTTATTGCCTCCACCTTGGAACACAACACCAATATGCATCCACCACAAACAAGTTCCCCGCATCTGATCCCGCGCAGGTATGACGAACAAGTTCTCGCTCCGGTGGCTCATTGGGTGGGTTGAGTGGCACTTTTTGGCGGGAATGGTGGTGTTCTTTCGTTTTGGGGCGATGAGGGTAACAGAGAATTTGGGGTTTCATTTTAGACTGTTCGTATTTGTTGGAAATGGGAAAGGGTCTCAGGTTGGATCAAGGGAGAAATTATTGAGATCTTGGGGTTGCGATCTTGGGAATGGAAAAATGTTGGTATGTAGCTTGGATTTTTTTGGTGGGATTTGTTGAGGTGGTATGTAGTTATGATTGTTGTTATTGAATGAGTGTAAGGGTGATGTTGAGATGGGGTAAGAAATGAAGATGGGTATATGAATATGTGTTTTTTGGAGTTGGATTGGTTGGGTGATTGAATTTGAATGTTGAAAATAGGTTGTTTTAGTGGGTGTATTCAGAATGTGCCCAAAAGTGTGGGGGGGACCCTAGGACCGGATGGCAAAATGCGGACGGGAGAGGCCACCTCTAACTGCCGATGGGGGCCACGTCCAGCCCCGGGTTGGCCAGCAAGTGGATCTTGGAGCCCGCGTCGTTGTCCCAAAAAGTCACGAACGCTCCCATGAGTTTCGTGAAGGCGCGCGCCACGGTGACATTGTGCTCCGCCACGCCGTTCGGGACGCTGGACTGCTGCGTGTGCGCCGTGGGGTAGCTGAACACCAGGGACCTTCCTGAGAGGAGCACCCGGTTGAAGGACTCCACCAGCGCAGAGTCCAGGACGGCCAGAACTCGGACGTTCTGGATCTCGAAGTCGGTGCTCAGCGTGGCCCCCGCCGGGTGCGCCCCGGCGTTCTCGGACCACAGCGCAGTGGTGGCGTCCGCAAACTCAATTTCTATCACCAGGTTCAGCTGCGGCGGCAGCATCTTCCCGCAGCGCTGGATGCCCACCATGGTGGGGCGCAGCAGCACGTCCGCGTAGCCGCCCTGGTGCACCGCGCGGGCGATGCGCGGGTCGTTCACTTCGTCGAAACCCTCCATGGCCTTGTTGCGGTTGTACTCTCTGCCCTTCAGCAGGTCGTGCACGGCCACGGTGCGGCCGTAGTAGTTGATGTCGTCGCAGCGCTGGCCGTTGGCGAAGACCTGGACGCGCTGGACGAAGCAGGCGGGGTTGGGCGTGGCCGGGGCCAGCGGGTTGGTGCCGTCCGTGTTCCTGACGCGGAAGGCGATCTTGATGGACTCGGGGTCGATGAAGGACGTGCCGCTGGTCAGCGGATGCGGCAGACCCTAGAGGTTGTGGGGGAGAAGGAGCTCAGCGAGCTGGGGAAGTACTGCACGTCATGCCGCGCCGTCACGTAGCTTGTGTTGCTTGTTTTCAGCTTGTAGTCCAGGCTCTGCATCAGCTCATCCTGGGCTCCGGCGGTGACTACCTCCATGCTTGTTTATATACACGCATTTTGACTTGTACGGCGAAGGAAAACTATTACTCCAGTGTGTATATCTATATACGGACGAGAGTAATAGCATTTTGTGGCGCAAAAACGTGCAAAAAAGCTATTAGTCTAGTCCGTATATCTATATACGGACGACACTAATAGCATTTTGTAGCCCAAAACCGTGCAAAAGCTATTAGTCTAGTCCGTACATCTATGTACGACACTAATAGCATTTCTCAGCGCAAAACCGTGCAAAAGCTATTAGTCTAGTCCGTACATCTATGTACGACACTAATAGCATTTCTCAGCGCAAAACCGTGCATTTTTTAAGCAGCCTCAATGTCTCGCGCCAGCTGGTCAAAGCTGGGCGGAGGCAGGCTCCGGCGTCCGGAACTGGAGCTCGCCCGTGAGCTCGGCTGGGACTGGGGCAGGGCCACGGGGTTCAGGCCCCAGGAGAAGGGGCGCGGCGTGTTGTTGGACTGCGCCTGCACGCGGAAGCCGGACTGCGAGGAGGCGCGGTTGCTTGCGGGGCTGCCTGAAGTGCTGCTGCCTGAGCGCAGCGTGAAGTGCTGAGGCTGAGTGGCGTCTTTCATGTTGTTGGCGGACCGGACGTCCTGCACGGCCGCGTCCTCGCTGCCCTGCTGGGGCCGGAAGAGCGTCGAATTCAAGTATCGGATAAAGAGATGTAACTAGAAATAGTCTTTCACTTAATCATATTCGAATATCTCCAGCACCCAGCCTGTGCCGCGGGCCAGGCCGTAGGCTGCGCCCGCAATGCCAACGGCCAGCCCCGCCGTTGCTGCCGCGCCAACTTCCGCCACGCCAGCCAACGTTCCAGCAACCTTGCCCGCGGTGGGCGCGAGGGCTACCGCTCCTTCCGCCAGGCCCCCCAGGTACCCAAAGGCACGCCCTCGGCGGCAACGGCCACCTCGCCCTTCGCTGCCACGGCCGCCGTCTATTGCCTCCGCGCCGCGCTCCACCTCCTGCGCGCGCTGCCCCGCCTTGTCCAGGAGGCGCTCCACGTCACTGGGCCGGCCTATGATCTGCGGAGGCGGGCGGCTGCCGGGCCCTGGGGCAGCTGAGACGGCTTGGCGCACAAGATTTTTCTGAAGCTGCTCAAGGCGAAGCGGGAAGTGCCCGGCGCGGCGGAGAGGCAGAAGACCCTGGCCGCGCAGGACGGCAAGTGCGCGCTGTGCGGCTGCGGGCTGACGGGCACCTGCGAGCTGGACCACGTGGTGCCGGTGAGGCAGGCCTTTGCGGGCAGCGTGCAGATTTTGCAGGCGCAGTGCGGCGACTGCCACAGCAAGAGGCTGAGGGAGAGCCCACGAGTTTGGAGAGCCGCGTGGCCCCCGGCGTCATGGAGTACGCTCGGAGCCCCAAGGCCTGCGCGGCTGCGAGCCCCGCGGCCCCTGCGCCTACGAGGTCCGCTGCCGCCTGAGCGCCGTCTGCAGTGCCGCGCAGACGGTCCGTGATGGAGGGCGGCCCCTGCCCGCTGTCCAGCGCGCCGGCCTTGGGGTCTCCCGCCAGGTCGTCCTCAACAAAGCGGGTTTCGCCGTACCCTTGGTACTCGGGATGCAGGGGCGTGTGCTGCAGGGGCCGGAGGTTGGGGTCCTCGCTGGACTGCACAAAATCGTCCAGGTAAAAGTGGCTTGTGATGAACAAGGTGGCCTTGCGGTCCGGCTGGTTCAGGGGCAGCGGCTCGTTCCGCTCCAGGTAGCCCACCACCTGCTCAAAGCGCGCGCGCTGGTTGAAGCCGTGCGCCCGAAGTGTCTTCATTTACTGTTGCGCAACTTCGCCCGCCGCCCGTTCCACGCCTGCTGCCCGCCGGAGACGAAGCTCGGGCCCAGCATGTGGTCCACGCTAAAGGGCTTCGCCCGTCGTCCGCCGGACGGGCGGGTTCCTAAAGAAAAGGATGACCACTATCTACATGGACAGCCGCAAGAGAGTGGCCGGCTCGGACAGCGACTTTGAGGTAGACCTGGGAGAGTCCCTGCACTTGCAGAGCAACGCCCGGCTCGCCGTCTACAAGATCCGCCTGGCCGACAGTTTCCTCTCAACGGACCGGGGCCGCTACCTCTACTGGGTTGACGCCGCGCTGGGCACGCTGAACTGGCCCGAGGGTGCGTACGTTGGCCGCCTGGATCAGCTCCAACTTTGCCACCACCGCCTATAGCGAGACCACGAACAGCCTGAGCGTAGCCTACAACGGCAACAGGCTTATTCTGAACGACCTGGAGCTGCGCCAGCAATTCCCTGATGCCGCGGACTACCCTGCTGCGCCGCCCGCCTCTCCCACCAGGCTGGACGGCTGCGACGGAGGCGCAGCAGGAGATATTCTCACACTTCGCGTTGATCAGCGTGGAGCTGGCGAACAGCTTCTGGCCCAGGAAGCTGAGCGCCGCTCCCATCGGCGTCTTTTTCAAGTGCAAAACACTCTTCAAAGCGCTTGTAGAACATTTCATTCCTCGGCCTCAGGTAGTAGACAAAGAGGAAACTGTAGGGTTCCCGCGTGGCCTGCTCATACACCGGCACAGCTGCTCCTTTGGCAGCAGGGCGCTCAGCTCCTCAATAACGGCGTCCAGCTCGTGCTGGTTGCGCAGCCTCCAGCAGCAGAGGAACTGCATGTTCACCCGCACCACTGCGCTGATGAGCCGCAGCTTCTGCGAGCTCACCCAGGTACTGATCTGCATGCGCCGGCCCCTGATGAAGAGAGTGTCCAGGGCGCCGTGAGGCTTGTGCAACTGCGGCGTGTCAGCAAAGTCGTCGATGACTACAAGCACCTGGTACAGTTTCTTCTTTTCCAACTTCTTGGACGCCTCCGTGATCTTGCGCTGCTGCTGGATGATGCGCCGCAGCGCCGCCTCGTCCCACTCGTCCCAATACGTCTGCTCCCGCTCTGTGTTCACCCCCAGGTCCCCCTCAATGTACTTCTTGACGGGGATCCAGCTGTCGTCTATGTTCACACTCGGGCTGAAGACGTAAATTCTCTCAAAGACGCCGCGATACTGCTCCAGAATCAGGCTGATCAGAGCCACGGTTTTGCCCGATTTTGATGGCCCGAGGTTGCATTTCAAGCGATGTCAAGCTTTGCCAAAGGAAACCCCTTTTCCCTTTTTTTTCGGGGACCCCTTTTTTTGGGACCCCTTTTTTTCTTTTTTTTTGTTTTTTCTTAGCCCTGCAAAGGTTGGGGTCTCCCGCCAGGTCGTCCTCCTCGGGACGCAGGGGCGTGTGCTGCAGGGGCCGGGGGTTGGGGTCCTCGCTGGACTGCACAAAATCGTCCAGGTAGAAGTGGCTTGTAATGAACGAGGTGGCCTTGCGGTCCGGCTGGTCCAGGGGCAGCGGCTCGTTCCGCTCCAGGTAGCCCACCACCTGCTCAAAGCGCGGGCGCTGGTTGAAGCCGTGCGCCCGTAGTGCCTTCATTTACTGTTGCGCAACTTCGTCCGCCGCCCGTTCCACGCCCCGGCGCTCGGCCCGCGCGTAGCGCAGCTGGGGTACCTGGCGGTGCACGGCCTCCGTCAGCCGGCTCACGTCGTCCAGGTGCCGCTGCCCTCCTGCGCCTGCCTGCGCTCGCCTAGCCAGTTGTTGAAGGCCCGCGCCTCCTCCAGTTCTCGGTAGCGCTTCAGCAGCAGCGGCTGCAAGTTGTAACTGGGGTACGTCCTGCGGAACCACCGGAGCATCCGCGGCTCGTTGCGGGGTTCAATGGACATCATGCTTTTACACTAGTACGCTTGCGCCGGTGGTCAGCCGGTCATAAGCGGACTGCCTCTCCAGCATGCGCAGGGCGCGCTGCTGCTCTCTTGTGAGCTGAGGCGCCTCAACCGGTGGTGCCTCAGCCGGTGCCTCCGCTGGTGGTGCCTCCGCCGGTGCCTCCGCCGGCGCCTCAAGTGGAGGCTTTGGCTTGCGCTTTGGGGCAGCCGGCTCAGTAGGCACGTCCTGCTTAGGTTTGTTCTTGCTCCCAGGGGGCCTGCCCCGCCGTTTCGGTTCCGGTGCCTCCGGCGCAGCGTGTGGCGCAGCGTGCACCTCCGCCTCTTGCGCCTCCGCCTCGTGTTCGGTTGGCTCCATTTAATTATACGTGGTCAAGTTATAACACGAACGACAAAGACGACCCGCGAAGCCGGACGACGTTGCCGTCCAGGTCGGTCAGGCGGAAGCGCATGTGCCTCAGGGTAACCGGGCCCCTGAGGGCCATGAAGTGCCCGTCGTCTGAGTCCGTCTCCACAATGGTGCCCACTCCGCTCTTCAGCGTGATCTTGGAGAGGATGTCGTCGCCCAGGTTGCCCAGCACTCTGCTGGCGTTGGCCAGCTGGGCGCAGCGCAGGTAGACCTCGTTGTGCGCCATCATCCGGACTTTGAGTTAACTCAAAGACCTGCTGCCCGCCACAAAAGAAGCTCGGGCCCAGCATGTGGTCCACGCTGAAGGGCTTGGTGGGAGAGGCGGGCGGCGCAGCAGGGTAGTCCGCGGCATCAGCTGGCGCAGCTCCAGGTCGTTCAGAATGAGCCTGTTGCCGTCGTAGGCTACGCTCAGGCTGTTCGTGGTCTCGCTATAGGTGGCGGTGGCAAAGTTGGAGCTGATCCAGGCGGCCAACCGTGCGCCAGTGTACGCGCCCTCGGGCAACGACGCCCAGTTCAGCGTGCCCAGCGCGGCGTCAACCCAGTAGAGGTAGCGGCCCCGGTCCGTCGAGAGGAAACTGTCGGCCAGGCGGATCTTGTAGACGGCAAGCCGGGCGTCGCTCTGCAAGTGCAGGGACTCTCCCAGGTCGACCTCAAAGTCGCAGTCCGAGCCGGCCACTCTCTTGCGGCTGTCCACGTAGATCGTCGTCATCCTTTTCTTTAGGAACCCGCCCGTCCGACGGATGATGGGCGGGTGGACGGCTGCGACGGAGGTGCAGCAGGAGATATTCTCACATTTTGCGTTTATCAGCGTGGAGCTGGCGAACAGCTTCTGGCCCAGGAAGCTGAGCGCCGCTCCCATCGGCGTCTTTTTCAAGTGCAAAACGCTCTTCAAAGCGCTTGTAGAACATTTCATTCCTCGGCTTCAGGTAGTAGACAAAGAGGAAACTGTAGGGTTCCCGCGTGGCCTGCTCATACAGCCGGTACAGCTGCTCCTTTGGCAGCAGGGCGCTCAGCTCCTCAATAACGGCGTCCAGCTCGTGCTGGTTGCGCAGCCTCCAGCAGCAGAGGAATTGCATGTTCACCCGCACCGCTGCGCTGATGAGCCGCAGCTTCTGCGAGCTCACCCAGGTGCTTATCTGCATGTGCCGGCCCCTGATGAAGAGAGTGTCCAGGGCGCCGTGAGGCTTGTGCAACTGCGGCGTGTCAGCAAAGTCGTCGATGACTACAAGCACCTGGTACAGTTTCTTCATTTCCAACTTCTTGGACGCCTCCGTGATCTTGCGCTGCTGCTGGATGATGCGCCGCAGCGCCGGTTCACCCCCAGGTCCTCCTCAATGTACTTCTTGACGGGTATCCAGCCGTCGTCTATGTTGACACTCGGGCTGAAGATGTAAATTCTCTCAAAGACGCCGCGATACTGCTCCAGAATCAGCTGATCAGAGCCACGGTTTTGCCCGATTTTGATGGCCCGAGGAAGATGCCCGTGCATGGCACCAGGGGCACCACGGGGTCAGAGGGTTGCTTACTGCTGTACTCTGTCGTAGGAAACAGCTTGATCTTCCCCATTTCCTTTGCGTTACTTGCCAAATTTGAAGCCGGGAAGCCGGGCGGCGAGTCTGTCAGCGCACTGCTACACAGCAGGACGCTGACGGAGTTTTCCGGGCAATCCGGGCGGCGAGTCCGGGAGTGCGTCGCTGTGTACCGACGCACTGCCGGTGTTTTCCGCGCAATCCGGGCGGCGAGTCTGGGGACGTAGTGCTGTACAGCACTGCGCTTCCAGCGTTTTCTGGGAAACACCGGGGCAATCCTGTGCCCACGCCAGGAGTGAGTGAGGCAATCCTGTGCCCACGCCAGGATTGAGTGTGGCAATCCTGTGCCCACGCCAGGATTGAGTGAGGCAATCCTGTGCCCACGCCAGGATTGACGGCAGGGCGTGTGAATGGTGAAAAAAACACTCTGTCAGCGGTACGGCGAGGACAGCCTCGCTGACGGACCTCCGGCGCTGGCCCGGTGATGGTTTTTTCGGGCAAAAAAGCGAAGTCGGAATTCCGACTTCGGTGGGAGAGCGAAGTCGGAATTCCGACCTCGGTGTGGTGCAGGCAGGCTGGAGGCTTCTATGCCAGGCAGGCGCGGCAGGGTGGCGCACCCAAGCCGCCGTATGACCGTATGATCCGTATGATTCGTATGACTCGGCGGGCTGGCGTGTCAGGCGCGGCTGGAAACAGGCACCAACCATTTTTTGGTTGCTGCCCGCGTGGAGTTCCGCGTGGAGTTCCCCTCAATCCTGGGGCCACAACAGGATTGAAGGGAGCAATCCTGGGGCCACAACAGGATTGAAGGGAGCAATCCTGGGGCCACAACAGGATTGAATCCAAGAACATGTTCATCCGACATGTATTCCGACATGTTGAAGAAATTAAGCGTATAGCAAGGAACCCGGGGAAAGTGGAGGTTTCGCGGCTTGGCGCGGCAGAAATGTGAACACGAGTGGCAATTGTGTTGGCACTTGTGTTGAAGAAATTCAGCGTATAGCAAGGAATCCTGGGGGAATTTCAATGCAGGGATACTGCAGGGAATCCCTGCATTACCGGTATCTCTCTCTTTAGAGGGGGTTTCCCAAATGGTTTATATTCTACCTGAGAGGCTCCCAGCACTCGTCCGTCCAGCATTTGACCTCGTCCTGCGAAGGATTCGAAGTCTAAAACGCTGCGTGGAGGCGTGGCTGCAAAATAGTGACCCCTAGATATGCGCCGCAATTTGGCTCCAGGTTGCATTTCAAGCGATGTCAAGCTTTGCCAAAGGAAACCCCTTTTCCCTTTTTTTCGGGGACCCCTTTTTTTGGGACCCCTTTTACTTCTTTTTTTTGTTTTTTTCTTAGCCCTGCAAAGGTTGGCTCGCTTGAAATGCAACCTGGAGCCAAATTGCAAGCATATCTAGGGGGCACTATTTTGCAGCCTCACGCCTCCACGCAGCGTTTTAGACTTCGAATCCTTCGCAGGACGAGGTCAAATGCTGGACGGACGAGTGCTGGGAGCCTCTCAGGTAGAATATAAACCATTTGGGAAACCCCCTCTAAAGAGAGAGGGCCTGCCCTTCGTCGTCAGCGTCAACGCCGTGCCCGAGGCCAGGGAGCTCTACAGCCGGGCCGACTCCATCACGAGCCTGCGCTCGGGGAAGAACAGTTCCAAGCCCGAGCTGCTCGTGATGCACCGGGGCATTCCTGCTGTCAGCACAGGATTGGGGAGAGCAATCCTGTTGCCACAGCAGGATTGAAGGGGCAATCCTGTGCTCACGACAGGATTGACGGCAGGGCGTGATGGTGAGAAAAAACACTCCGACAGCGGCCTGGCAGGGAGCAGGGCGCTGTCGGACCTCCGGCGCTGGCCCGGTGATGGGTTTTTCTTTTTTTTTTGGGCATAAAAATCCCGAAGCTCGGATTTCCGACTGCGGGTGGTGAACACAATCCCGACCTCAGGGTCGCGGCAGCGGCTACGGAGGCCGGGGGGCAGGTGGCGCAGTGAACCCTTCCTACAGTCCCCGGATTGCTCTGCCTAGCTTCAATCCTATGGAAGAATATGTGCTACATGTTGCTATATCTCACAAGGAAGCATCCTTGAACATCCACTCTCCGGGTTCCTTGACTATATGTGCTTATTTAAGGATATGTGATAATACATCACAAGGCAAGCCAACGAACATTCCACTTCTCCTGGGTTCTTGTTATATGTGCTATATGTGCTTTTTCTCTAGGCAATGCCACTGAAAACATCCACTCTCCCGGGTTCCTTGCTATATGTGCTATATGTGCTATATCTCACAAGGCAAGCACTGAACATCCACTCTCCCCGGGTTCCTTGCTATATGTGCTATATGTGCTATATCTCACAAGGCAAGCCACTGAACATCCACTCTCCCCCGGGTCCTTGCTATATGTACTATATGTGCTATATGCCCTATATAGCACATATAGTACAGATTTCGCGCGTACAGAGTATATAGCACATATAGTACATATAGCAAGGAGCTGGGGGAGAGTGGGGGTTCAGCGGCTTGGCGTGTGAGATATAGCACATATAGCACATATAGCAAGGGCCCGGGGGAGAGTGGGGGTTCAGCGGCTTGGCGTGTAAGATATAGCACATATAGCACATATAGCAAGGACCCGGCCGAGAGCGGGGGTTCAGCGGCTTGGCGTGTAAGATATAGCACATATAGCACATATAGCAAGGACCCGGCGGAGAGTGGGGGTTCAGCGGCTTGGCGCGGCAGGAATGTGAACACAAGTGGCACTTGTGTTGAAGCTCTCTCTTTAGAGGGAGTTTCCCAAATGGCTTGTATTCTACCTGAGAGGCTCCCAGCACTCGTCCGTCCAGCATTTGACCTCGTCCTGCAAGACTAACGTCAACCAAAGGTGGATGTGTCTTTATTTCTGAGCCCCCTTTTTGTTTTCCCGTGCAGGGAATTCACTATGTTGTTGGTGGATTCCCTTGTGACTTGCTTTGTTTGGTCCAAACAAGGTTTTGTCATTTATGCATGATAAATGGCGCCGTCGTTGCCATTCTTCTCGAGTGGGTGGGTGTGGTGGGTTCCCCTTTGTTGCAACGCACTGAACAGCAGTGAACTTTTTGGCAACAGGGGGGTGCAATGGCATGCGATGAAAGCCTGGATGAATTTCTTCAGGGAATCGTCGCGGACAGTGAAATGCAATCTCCTGGTATTCCTTTGGAAGAACCTGGACGTGGACAGCGAGCAGGTGTAGAATGTGCGAACATTGCTTCACCGACATTTCCGGGTGTTGCTTCTAAAGGGACGCCAGCTGGAGATGCTCAACCGACCAAGAGGGATCTTTCGAGAGCCTTCTTTGAAGCAAAGGTCAAACACTCTAAGGTGGAGCGGCCTGCGCTACCCTGGGAGAAGGGCGTCATGGCTGAAGTGTTTGGAACAGCTGCTAGGCATAGTTTGCCTAGCTTTCCAACAATGGTTCCCAGAATAGAACATTTGGATCCACGCAATGCTGAACCAGATGCTGGAGTTACAGTTGGAACGGAAGGACATGGTATTTCGCATGGTGGTGAAACAATTTTTGACAGCTGCATATCCTTCAGATCTGCTTGGACGCCTGCATCGGATGATGTATCGCGTGAGGTGGTTTGCAAGCGTTGGTTGGCTATATTGCGTTCCAACTCGGACGCAACTGCATGTGGTGCAAGTATTGCAGAGTGCTCGAGCGTTGCAGAACAGGTATCCTTCATCAGGGACGTTTTCTCGGGAAAGGCCACCAGCACTCTGCGAAAACGAGCTTTGTCTTTTCTGAGATACTTGAAGTTTTGTGAGGGCTATCTTGGGCCGGATCAGCAATTTTTTCCGGTTACAAAGCAGAGCTTGTTTGCATATCTACGACATTTGAAGGAAAATTGCATGATGGGTGCGGTCAAGGATTTCATGCAGACAGTCAATTTCTGTCGGCACGTTTTGGGGATGTCGGGTGGCGACGCTCTGACGACCCCATGGATTTCGGGCATTGTGCGCGGAGCTCAGTTCGTATGCAAGGAACGCAAGCAAAGCCGTGTGCTGACTGTGCAAGAGGTCTTGACTCTGGAATGCATTCTGATCGATGGAAGGTTCAGCCTGACAGACAGGTATGGAGCGGGCTGTATTCTTTTCTTGCTCTACAGCAGAGCACGTGTGTCAGATGTGCGGAACGTGAGCTCTCACTTCGCGGATATAGTCGAGGGCTCGGCCAGAGCTGGCTTCATTGAGGTGCACACATTTGATCACAAGTCTGTTCGTGTCACGGCTGCGCTGGGAATTCCACTTATTCTGGTGGCTCCGGTTTTTGGTTTGAGTGATGCAAGCTGGGGCAAGGCTTTCGTTCAAGTTTGCGCTGACATTGGCCTGCCTTTGGGTGGTAATTGGACAGGTCCTCTCTTTCGGGCTCCAAGCCCGGCAGGTGACTTGACAGGCCGGCCTATCAAGACTGACGAGGTCAGGAAGTGGGCTTCAAGGCTGGTGGAGACATGTGCCGGGTCTTTTCCGGAGGGTTTCACAGCGCATGGCATCAAAGCTACGCCTTTATCATGGCTTGCGAAATATGGAGTTGGTGAGGAGGCCCGACATGTTTTGGGCCATCGCAGCATGACAGGGAAGAAGGCGCTCGTAACATATTCGCGAGATCTGCAGTCAGCCCCTCTTCGTACTTTTTGCGAAGTTTTGGATGCTGTCCGTAGGAAGATATTCCTTCCGGATGCGACCCGCAGCGGCATGATTTCCTTGGACAAGGATGCAGGGGCAGAGCGCTTGAGTAGTAACTCATTGCCTCCCGACCAGGCCTCCGAGCGTCATGATGAACTCGAAGGTTTGACGGATGAGCAAGAGCCGCAGGACGTGAGGGATGTTGAGAGCGTTGTGGCAAGTACGAACTCGCTAGAGTCGTCCAGTTCTAGCAGCTCAACGTCATCCTCGGAGGAATCCCTGGATGAGGTTGCTGATAGGCAGAGCTCAGGTATTGTGTCTGCCGAGGCCGTGGTTCAGAATTGGAAACCGAACTGTGATGTCTTCAAGAACCGGAAGACAAAGACTTTGCATTTGCTTCCCGTTGGGTCGACAAAGGCCACCTTTTTGTGCGGGAGACGTCTCACTAGTGATTCAATCCAATTTGAAGGCACGATTTTTCACGACTCGTGGAAATGCCGCCAGTGTGACACAAGCAAGCCGTTAAGAGACATCGGCTCGTGTGTGAGTTTCATGGAAGCGCGAGCGAAAGCCTCGTCTTCAAAGGAGAGGCGATCAGGTGACGACGGAAATCGTTGAAACAAGTGCGTCGGCTGTAGACGCAGAGGCATCGCTAGATGCCTGTTTGAGTGACAGCGCGTTTTGAATGCTGTGTCACGTGAATGTTTCTTTCTTTGGGGAGTCGCTAGACTCGCCTGATTGAGATGAGGTCGTGAGACCAAGTGTCGATAGACACGTTGTGTGCTGGTCTTGGACTGGCTCAAGCCTCCTCGCCAGAGGATAGACATGTGAGTGTCGTTTTTTTTTGAGCGTTTCATTTGCATGGAACTGTGCACCATTTCAGATTTCCAAGGGTTGGGTTTCTGAGAGGTGTAGCTGCTGCGATCAGCCGTGGGTGCCATGGTTTCTCTGCTTGAGTCTGAGGCGGTTTTTCAGGAGAAATGTCGTGAGTTCAAGCTGCCGGCGGATTCAATGCAGGTGCTACAGGACCAAGGGATCAACACTTTGGGGACGCTTGCTTTTTCACTGGGAAATCCAGGCGATTCGGCTTCGACACAGGAGCTTCGGGAATTGCTTAGTTCAAGTGCCCCACAAGATGTGCCTCTTGGTGTCGTGGCCTCTCTGAGACGGCTACTTTTTGTGGCTCACACCTTGGCTATTTCGGAAATCAAAGGCATGGTGGAGGAGCCTGGTGCTGAAGCTGGCGTCAAGGAACTTCCCATGGCTGAACGTGTTTCACGAATTAATGAACAGAAGCAGAGATTTGCTGGGAGGAGCTTGGTCGGCGATGCAGAATGTGGTCATTGTTGTTATGACTTTGCGCTGCAAATGGTTGAGAAGAATGTGGTTATGTACATGCCCCCGTCCAGGTTTGTCACGAGACAAGCGGAATTGAGCCCTGAGAAGGTGACCAAGGAGATCACTATAGATGCTCATCAGCGCCTTCAAGTGAAAGACGGCAAGAGCAAGGTCACTTGTGAGACTCACTCGGAGCTTCTTCTGACGCAGGCGCTCTTGCGAAGGGCGCTGGCATTGGACTTGACGGGCGTTGTGAGTTTTGCAGTTATGGAAAGCTACAACAGTTTCTTGATCAGGCATTTGCAGTCGCAGGCTCCCCCTGGTTATGAAAGAACATCAGTACGGCAGGTACTGGAAGCAGATCGGCAGGCATGGATTAGATTGGCGGAGCTTTTGCCAGGTGGCGTCAGGCGGCTGGACGATGGATCGCTGCCGCTGGACGCCCAATTTCCGAGCCTTCAGACGGACCCGCCACTTCAGATGCAACCAAGCGTCAATCTGATGGGAGTTCGAGCCAGCGATCAAATTTCCCGAAAGGAAGTGGCAAAGGTAAAAAGGGTGGTCCTCGCAATATTCCGGCAGAGCTAGTGGGCAAAATGACGCAAACCAGATCTGGGAAGCCGGTATGTTTCGGCTACAACATGGCTTGCGGCTGTCCGCATAAAGTCAAGCCGGGGGCCCAGTGCCCGCGTGGACTTCACGTGTGTGCGGAGCCTAAATGTGGGAAGAATCACAGCATGCAGGATCACCCTGCAGTAAACAACAACTGACTAGAAGGTGCAGAAGTTTCACGCCATCAGTTTGATGATGGTTTCATGGATAGAGCAATGAGCAGGTTGCAAGGGAAGTGCATCAGCGATTTGGTCTTCTTAGAAGTCTTCGCTGGCACAGGAAGACTGACAGCTTCAGTCCGACGACTTGGCATGAGTCAGTCAGTGGGGATTGATCATATTATACACAAGCAGGTGAGGGTCAAGCTTGATTTGACGAAGGCTTCAGATTTGAGTTTATTGATGAGCATGCTGGATGATGAAGACGTAGCTTGGGTACATTGTGCCCCTCCATGTGGCACAGCAAGTCGCGCTCGCGATATCCGGAGGAATGATGGGTTTGACCCGCCAGCAGCCAGGTCGGATGCACAACCCGATGGTCTGGCAAATTTGACGGATGTTTTGCAAGGCCGGGTGCAATCGGCCAACTGCCTTTACAAGGCGACCAGTCAGGTTATGGAGCGTTGCTTTCAGCTTGGTATTTTCTCGTCGACTGAGAATCCGCAGCTCTCTTATTTTTGGGATACCAGTTTCTGGAAGCGACAGGCCGGTCAGCTGCCCTTCATGCATGTCTTGTTTGATCATTGTCAATACGGCGGAGAACGGAAGAAAACCACTCGACTGGTCCATTCGATACCGGAGTTTCAGCACCTGGAATCCTTTTGCGATGGATCGCATGAACATCAGGCGTGGGGGCTGCAGCATGGTGTCTGGACAACGTCACTGGAAACTGCATACCCGCTGGAACTTTGCAAAACCATGGCTGATTATTTCAAGAGACAGCTATTGTTTCTTGGGGTTGTAAATGTGCCTTCCTCTCTTGGAGACTCAAATGCTGGTAACGCTATACACCTGGCGCAAGCCTCTATTGGCAAGCAGCCCAGAGGGAAAAAGCTACCTCCACTTGTTTCTGAGTTTCGGCAGGTCATTGAATTGGTCACGCCGCTGGCTGTGAATTTACCAACCAAGATTTCGCTTGAATGGTTTATTCCCGCAAATTGCAGAGCAACTCCAAGCTTGGTTTCCTTGCCGCCTGGAGCCCGGGTATTGCGCAGGCAGTGGCATGGGGGTGGTAGAGCCTGCGATGAAGGTGTTCAAGCCTGCGAAGACGGGGTTGCTTTTCATGGGAGCGAAAATTCTTTTTCTTCACAGACTGGTTCGGTCGTGCAGGAGGTGCTTTACATTGTTGGGATCCCTTGGTCGCCTGAGGAGTTCATCTCCAAGGCCGCATCAGTCGAACACCCGAAAAATCTTGTGAGCGGTCTCCCAGACGAGCTGAAACACGCCATTCTTAGGAACGCTGAACTCTCAGAGGACGAGTTGGGCAGGGAACGCACGGCAACGATGAGGCGCTGGCTGCAGCTGGCGGTTGACCTTTCGAACGAAGAGAAGGTTTTGAGAGAGGAGATGTCTGATGTTCGCCGCGGTATTTTGAAGGGAAAAAGGTTGGTCTTGCTGAGCCACCTGCTTCAGGAAATGGATTATGCAGATTCCAAGATTGCAGCGGAGATTGGCCAGGGTTTTTCTCTCACAGGCAAGATTCCTTCGTCCGGTGTTTACAAAAGGAAGCGCAAGTATGCTGTTCTGGCGGAGGAGGATCTGGTGGAATGTTCCGAGAAAACGAATTTGGGAATTCTGGCTGGCACTGGCAGTTGCGGAGATGCGGTAGCAGATCGTGAGCTGTATAGGGTTACACGTGAAGAGCTGGACCGAGGATGGATTCATGGTCCTCTTCCGCAGACTGTGTTGGGGAATGGGTCTTCGGTGACTCGACGCTTTCCGGTGGTGCAAGCTATTGATGACTTCACGGCTAGCCTGATCAACCTGACAAATAGCTCTCAGGAGTCAGTTGGTTTGCACGGGGCAGAAATTATTGCGGCTTCTTTGGTGCAGTGGTTCAGCTCTTGCCATGCCCTTGGGGTGGTTGACACGGACCTCAAGGTTCAGTCTTGGGATCTTTGGAAGGCATATAAACAACTCTGTTTGTCGGACGCGGCTCGTGAAAGGACTTTCATGGCATTTGGAATCCCTTGGATGAATGTGTCGAGCTGTACAGGCATTGCGCTTTACCTTTCGGAGGCCGAGCGTCTGTGAATGCATTCTGCAGAGCTTCGCGTAGCCTTTGGGTCTTGGGGACGGTGCAGCTGTCCTTTTTCTGGACAAATTATTTCGACGACTACGTGATCTTCTCCAGACCAGCTTCGTCTCGGCATTGTAGCAGTATGGCTGGCATGTTTTTCAAGGTGATGGGATGGCTGGTGTCGGAAGACAAGCTGGAAGATTTTGGGCCAGAAGCGAAGGCTTTGGGCTTACTCATCAACCTGGATGAGGCGAGGTTTGGGAAGGCTCAGTTTGGAAACACTGATTCCAGGAAAAGAGAATTGGTAGACGCAATCAATGAAGTTTTGCAAGCGGGATCGTTGAGCCAAAAGCATGGCCAGCGCTTGAGAGGCAGACTATTATTCGCTGAATCGCAGATTTACGGCAGGAGAGCAGTGCGCGCAATGGGAATTTTGTCAAACCACATTTCCAGGTGCAGGTCATCTGCTATTTCGCTGGAATGCAAGGCGGCTTTGACGTGGCTTCGTGACAAAATTGATTTCGGACGACCCCGTCTTTTGCAGAGACTTGCTGACTCCACTGTTCACGTCTTCGTTGATGCATCTTTTGAATCAAGTGCTGCTTTCCCTGTTGGGCTGGGTGGTGTTCTGCTTCTTCCTGAAAGCGGATCTCGTTTTTTCTTCAGTTGCATTATGAAGGAGGAGAGCGTGTTGCAGTGGGTCACGGATGAAAGCAAAAACCCGATCTTCGAACTTGAGTGTTTAGTGATTCTCATGGCTTTGGAGCAGTGGTGTGCTGAGCTTCGGGGAAGGAATGTTATTGTATTTACAGACAACGAAGGCGCGCTGAGTTCCTTTGTGAAATGCGGCAGTGAGAATGCAAAAGCACAGCTCATTATCGATTTGACCTGTGATTGTGAAGACAGCAACTCCATGTCAATCTGGTATGAGCGGGTGAATACTGCTTCAAATATAGCAGACTTGCCCTCAAGGGGCGATGTTTCATCAGAGTGCCTTGGTGTGAGAGTTGAATTCGATTGGCCTGCTTTCTGTGGACGACATGCTCGCAAGATGGCAAGGGGGTGATGGATGCAGACCTTGTCGTCAGACAGGGTCGCCTTCTTTGCAAACGGACTTCCCCCGTGTTTGCCTTAGGAGGAAAAAGAGCAGCGTTGTCCGCGATACTTTTTCAGATATAACAAACAAGGGTGGTGAAAGGAATAAGACTAACGTCAACCAAAGGTGGATGTGTCTCTATTTCTGAGCCCCCTTTTTGTTTTCCCGTGCAGGGAATTCACTATGTTGTTGGTGGATTCCCTTGTGACTTGCTTTGTTTGGTCCAAACAAGGTTTTGTCATTTATGCATGACAAATGGCGCCGTCGTTGCCATTCTTCTCGAGTGGGTGGGTGTGGTGGGTTCCCCTTTGTTGCAACGCACTGAACAGCAGTGAACTTTTTGCCCGCCCTCCCATCCCTGTGTTCGCCTTTTGGCTTTGTCGTTAGACAAGGTCGGGGGTGATGGATGCAGACCTTGTCGTCAGACAGGGTCGCGGGGTGATGGATGCAGACCTTGTTGTCAGACAGGGTCGCCTTCTTTGCAAACGGACTGAGCCAAATTGCAGCGCATATCTAGGGGTCATTATTTTGCAGCCTCACGCCTCCACGCAGCGTTTCCTTCGCAGGACGAGGTCAAATGCTGGACGGACGAGTGCTGGGAGCCTCTCAGGTAGAATACAAGCCATTTGGGAAACTCCCTCTAAAGAGAGAGCCCGGGCTGCACTTTTGACGCAGGACACGAAAAACGCACTTTTCGGAGTTCGCCGTTTTCAGCGCTTTTTGCACCAAAAACGGAGTGGTGACAAAGACCGGTGACATCGGAAAAACGTTCAGCGGGTTGAAGAATTTGGCTGTTTTGCAGGGTTTGGGGACCAAAAATCCCCAAGAATTAGGTCCCTATAAGCAGACATTCCTTACGCAGCGCAGGATGCCCACCATGGTGGGGCGCAGCAGCACGTCCGCGTAGCCGCTCTGGTGCACCGCGCGGGGCGTCCGGGGGTCGTTCACCTCGTCGAAGGTCATGCACGGCCACGGTGCGACCATAGTAGTTAATGTCATCGCAGCGCTGCCCGTTGGCGAAGACCTGGATCCTCTGGATGAAACAGGCTGGGTTCGGAGTGGCCGGCGCCAGCGGGTTGGTGGCGTCCGTGTTTCTGAAGGCGATCTTGATCGACTCAGGACCCTCGAGGTGGCGGGGGAGAAGGAGCTCAGCGAGCTGGGGAAATACTGCACGTCGTGCCGTGCGGTCACGTAGTTGGTGTTGCTGGTTTTCAGCTTGTAGTCCAGGCTCTGCATCAACTCATCCTGTGCTCCGGCTGTGACTACCTCCATGCTTCTTTACATGTAGCGCAACACTCATTTTTGCTCGTACGGCGAAGGAGAGTCTAAGGCAGGCGGCTCTGACGCGACTGCCCCGAGCTGCGGGAGCTTGCCCGGGAGTTCGGCTGGGACTGGGGCAGAGTCACAGGGTTCAGGCGGCGGGGCGTGTGATCTGCCTGAAGTGCTGCTGCTGGGGCTGAGTGGCGTCATTCATGTTGTTGGCGGACCGGACGTTCTGCACGGCTGCGTCCTCACTGCCCTGCTGAGGCCGGAAGAGTGTGTTCTCCAGCGCCCAGCCCGTGCCGCGGGCCAGGCCGCAGGCTGCGCCGCCTGCGAGTCCCACAGCCAACCCTGCCGTCGCCGCTGCGCCAACTCCCGCCGTGGCAGCCATCGCTCCAGCAACCTCTTCCGCCGTGGGCGCCAAAGCAGCGGCCCCTTCTGCCAGGCCCCCCAAGTACCCGAAGGCCCCGCCCACGCCCTTGGCGGCAACGGCAACCTCTCCCTCCTCTGCGGCCACAGCTGCCGTCTCCTCTGTGGCCTGTGCTGCGCCACGCCTCGTCCAGGAGGCGCTCTACGTCGTCGGGTCGGCCTACGATCGCGGCGGCGGCTGCGGCTGCGGCCCTGGGCGGGGCAATGCATTCATGCGCACGTACTCAGCAGCGTCCTGGGGGAGCTGGGAGCGGAAGGCCTGCCGCGACCTGCGCCCCATCGGCAGCGCTGCGCAGACGGCGGCCCTGACCGTTGTTCGTCAGCGCGTCGGCCTCTGGGTCTCCTGCCAGGTTTCCTCCGCCTTGGCGCATCCGGGCCAAGTCCTCGTCCGTGGCCTCAGCGGGAGTGCGGAAGCCTTCCTCTGGAATCGCCCTCAGGGGCGTGTGCTGCAGAGGCTGCGGGTTGGGGTCTTTGCTGGACTGCACGAAATCGTCCAAGTAGTGGCTCGTGTGGCTTGCGGTCCATCTGGTCCAGCGGCTCATTCCGCTCCAGGTAGCCCGCAACCTGCTCGAAGCGCGGGCGCTGATTGAAGCCGTGGGAGCGTCTTCATCTCTTTATGGGTTACTGCGCGGCAACTTCGCCCGCTGCGCGTTCCACGCCCCTGCGCTCGGCGCCGCGTAGCGCAGCTGAGGGACCTGGCGGTGCGCTGCCTCCGTCAGCCGGCTCACGTCGTCCAGGTGCCGCTGCCCCTCCTGGGCTAGCCGGCGCCTCCTCCAGCTCTCGCTGGCGCTTCAGCAGCAGCGGCTGCAGGTCGTAGCTCGGATACGTCTTTCGGAACCACCGGAGCGGGGTTCTAGGGACATCATCTTCTTTTCATACCAGTACGCTAGCGCCCGCCGTCAGCCGGTCGTAGGCCGACTGCCTTTCCAGCATGCGCATGGCGCTCGGCCGAGGCGCTTCTACAGGCTCGGGACCTCCTCGAACCGTACCTCCTCAGGCCGTACCTCGCTGTCTCGGGCTCGGGCTGTACCTCGGGCTCTAACTGTGGCTCTAGCTGTGGCTCGGGCTTGGGCGCTGCCTTGGGCGCTGCCTTGGGCTTGGGCGCTGCCTTGGGCTTAGCAGCAGTAGTAAGGTGTCTGCTTATAGGGACCAATTAATTTTCGGATTTGGGTCCCAAAACCCTGCAAAACAGACAAATTCTTCAACCCGCTGACGTTTTTCCGATGTCACCGGTCTTTGTCACCACTCCGTTTTTGGTGCAAAAAGCGCTGAAAACGGCGAACTTCGAAAAGTGCGTTTTTCGTGTCCTGCGTCAAAAGTGCTGCCCGGGCCTCCAAATTCGCTCGTTTTCCTCCGAAAACCGGTTCCAGGTGTTCGCCATGCTCCGAAATCCGTATTCTGCCTCGAAAACCAGCCCGCTGAGCTTGTCACCGCCGAAGTCACCGGTCTCTAACACGTCAGCCCGCCGAGGCACAGCCCAGAGTCAGCCAGTGTCTGACGCGGCAGCCCGCCGAGGTGCTCCCGAGTAACACGTCAGCCTGCCGAGGTTCTTCTCGTAATCGCGGTCTGCCCGCTGAAATCGTCCCGACCGAATGTCACCGGTCCTCTAACACACGGTGCAGCGTCACCAGCGATGTCACCGCTTCGTCACCGCTCTCTTTGGGGCCGAAAAGTGCGCAAAAGGCTTGGAAAAGCGAGGCCGGCTCCGCGGCTTCGGTCTGAGCGAGGCCGGCTCCGCGGCTTCGGTCCAAGAGCCGAACTTTTCTCCAAGTCGGAAATCCGACCTCGCTCCAGGCCGAAGTCGGATTGGGGCCTGGTGCGGGCCTGGTGCGGGCCTGGTGCGGGCCTGGTGCGCGGGCCTGCCTGTGTTGGGCACAGGAATGCAGCTTCAATCCTGCCGTGGGCACAGGATTGCTTCATTCAATCCTGTCGCCACAGCAGGATTGCCCTGATGCAGCACCAGCAGCTCTGGCTTGGAGCTGTTCTTGCCCAAGCACAGCCTTGTGATGGAGCCGGCCCTGCTGTAGAGCTCCCAGGCCTCAGGCACATCGTTTATGCTCACAAGGAAGTGCCCCCGCCTCCTCGTGCCATAGTAGTTCATGCTGCGGCCTGGGAAGATGTAGGGAGGGTCGGCATAGATACAATGCCGCGGCGCTTGGCTGGGCAGAGCGCGTAGATGGGCCAGTGCGTCCTGGCATCGCACGGTCACGTTTGTGGGCGGCCGCTGCAGACGCCGCACGCTGCTCAGCCCCAGTGGCCGCTGCTGTGTGAAGGAGCCCCACTTTCCCGAGAAGCTGTTGCGCAGCAGGACGTACGAGCAGGCGGCCCGGCGCCCGGCGCGGCCTCTCTGAGTGCCCGGCAGGAGGCGACTGAAGTAGAAGCGCCTGTCTATCTTGCGCCCCGCCAGGCGCTGCAAGGAGCGCAGGAAGACCGGGTCTTGCCTTAAGTAACAGCGGTGCAGGTTTGCGACGGGCTCGAAGGCGTCGACACCACGCACCTCCAGGGCCGGACGCCGGGTTGCGAGGTAGTACTCCAGCTTTCCAGAGCCGAAGAAGGGAGAGTGAAGCTCAGCGACGTCCCCCAGCAGCCGGTCCACGTGTGGGGCCAACCACGATTTGCTTCCCATGTACTTCAGCCGCATGCCAGCCTTTAGATTCATCCCGCTCTCACTGCCCGGCTTCCCAGCGTCAAATTTGGGAAGTAAGGCAAAGGACATATGGGGAAGATCAAGCTGTTTCCTACGGCCGAGTATGGCAGCAAACAGCCCTCGGACCCCGTGGTGCCCCAGGTGCCATGTACAGGTATCTTCCTCGGCCCCAGCAAGTCCGGCAAAACCGTGGCGCTGATCAGCATGATTCTGGAGCAATACCGCGGAGTCTTCGAGAAAATCTATATCTTCAGTCCGTCCATCAATATCGACGACGGCTGGATCCCCGTCAAGAAGTACATAGAGGAGGACCTGGGGGTGAATACCGAACGGGAGAGGGCCTACTACGACGAGTGGGACGAGGCAGCGCTGCGGGACATCATCCAGAGGCAGCGCAAGATCACCGAGACATCCAAGAAGTTGGAGATGAAGAAGCTGTATCAGGTGCTGATAATCTGCGACGACTTCGCAGATAGCCCGCAGCTCCACAAACCTCACGGCGCCCTGGATACGCTCTTTCATCCGCGGTCGGCACCTCCAAATCAGCACCTGGGTCAGCTCACAGAAGCTGAGACTAATCAGCGCAGCCGTGCGGGTCAATCAGCAATTCCTCTGCTGCTGGAGGCTGCGCAACCAGCACGAGCTGGAGGCCGTCATCGAAGAGCTCAGCGCCCTGCTGCCGAAGGACAAGCTGCACAGGATCTACGAGCAGGCGACCCGAGAGCCCTACAGCTTCCTCTTCGTCTACTACCTCAAGCCAAAGAATGAGATGTTCTACTTGCGCTTCGAAGAGCGCTTCGCTCTGGAAAAAGAAGCCGATGGGAGCGGCGCTCAGCTTCCTGGGCCAGAAGCTGTTCGCTAGCTCTACGCTCATCAATGCGAGGTGCGAGAATATCTCCTGCTGCACCTCCGTCGCAGCCGTCCAGCCACCCATCGTTCGCAGAACGGGCGGCTTCCTTAGAAAAGGCATTACGTGGACAGCCGCAAGAGGGTAGCCGGCTCGGACAGCGACTTCGAGGTAGACCTGGGAGAGTCCCTGCACCTGCAGAGCGACGCCAGGCTGGCTGTCTACAAGATCAGAATCGCGGACAGCTTTTTGTCGACTGATCGCGGTCGCTACCTCTACTGGGTGGACGCCGCGCTCGGCACGCTGAATTGGGCGCTCCTTCCGGAGGGCGCCTACACGGGCTCCCGGCTGGCAGCCTGGATCAGCTCCAACTTCGCTACTGCCTCGTATAGCGAAACCACTAACAGCCTGAGCGTAGCCTACGACGGCAACCGCCTCATTCTGAACGATCTGGAGCTGCAGCAGCAGTTCCCTAACGTTGTGGACTTCCCCACCTCGCCGGGCGCCTCTCCGAGCAAGCCCTTCAGCATCGATCACATGCTGGGCCCCAGCTTCGTCTCCGGCGGGCAGCAGGTCTTTGAATTCGTGAGGATGATGGCATACAACGAGGTCTACCTGCGCTGCCCCCAGCTGGCCAACGCCAGCCGCGTGCTGGGCAATCTGGGGGACGACATCCTGTCCAAGATACCGCTGAAGAGCGGCGTGGGCACCATCGTGGAGACCGGCTCCGACGACGGGCACTTCATGGCCGTTAGGGGCCCCATCACCCTGAGACACCTGCGCTTCCGGCTGACAGACCTGGAAGGCCAAGTCGTCCGACTGCGGGGCTCGTCGTTGTCCTTCGTGCTGGTTTTGGATCACGTCTAATTCCCCGAAGGTCTTTAAAAAAAATATCTTCTATTAAAAAACCGATGAAGCAAGCGCAACCGGCGCCAAGGCCTAGAGGCAGGCCCCCGGACAGCAAAAACAAGCCGAAGCCGCCCGAGCTGCCCCTGCCGAAGAGCAAAAAATGATCGAAGACCTGGCGAAGAGAAAAAAAATGATCGACGACCTGCCCACGGAGCCGGCCTATGAGGCGGACTCCCCCTTCCGTCCCAAGAGGGTGAGATTTCCCACAAAGCCCAAGACGGCTCCCAAGGCTGCACCCAAGGCAGCACCCGTGGCCAAGGCAGCGCCCGCGGCCAAGGCGCCGCCCAAGGCAGCGCCCGTGGCCAAGGCAGCGCCCAAGGCAGCGCCCAAGGCTGCGCGCGCCCAAGGCAGCGCCCGTGCCCGAGCCGCAGTTAGAGCCCGAGGTACAGCCCGAGCCCGAGGTACAGCCCGAGCCCGAGGTACACAGAGAGGTACGGCCCGAGCCCGTAGAAGCGCCTCGGCCGAGCGAGCGCGCCATGCGCATGCTGGAGAGGCAGTCGGCCTACGACCGGCTGACGGCGGGAGCTAGCGTACTGGTGGAAAGAGCAAGATGATGTCGATCGAACCTCGCAACGAGCCGCAGATGCTCCGGTGGTTTCGAAAGACGTATCCGAGCTACGACCTGCAGCCGCTGCTGCTGAAGCGCCAGCGAGAGCTGGAGGAGGCGCGGGCCTTCAACCAACTGGCTTGGCGAGCGCCGGCTGGCCCAGGAGGGGCAGCGGCACCTGGACGACGTGAGCCGGCTGACGGAGGCCGTGCACCGCCAGGTCCCTCAGCTGCGCTACGCGCGCGCCGAGCGCAGGGGCGTGGAACGCGCAGCGGGCGAAGTTGCCGCGCAGTAACCCATAAAGAGATGAAGACGCTTCGGTCCCACGGCTTCAATCAGCGCCCGCGCTTCGAGCAGGTTGTGGGCTACCTGGAGCGGAACGAGCCGCTGCCCCTGGACCAGCCGGACCGCAAGGCCACCACGTTCGTCACGAGCCACTTCTACTTGGACGATTTCGTACAGTCCAGCGAGGACCCCAACCCGCAGCCTCTGCAGCACACGCCGCTGAGGGCGATTCCAGAGGAAGGCTTCCGCACTCCCGCCGAGGCCACGGACGAGGACTTGGCCCGGATGCGCCAAGGCGGAGGAAACCGCTTCGGCGAGGACGACCTGGCAGGAGACCCAGAGGCCGACGCGCTGACGAACAACGGACAGGGCCCGCCCTCCATCACGGGCCGTCTGCGCGACGCGCTGACGAACAACGGTCAGGGCCCGCCCTCCATCACGGGCCGTTTGCGCAGCGCGGCCGACGGAGCGCAGGCAGCAGCGGACCTTGTGGGCGCAGGAGCAGCAGGGCTCGCGGCGGCGCAGGCCTTCCGCTCCCAGCTCCCCCAGGACGCAGCTGAGTACGTCCGCCTAAATGTATTGCCCCGCCCAGGGCCGCAGCCGCAGCCGCCGCCGCAGATCATAGGCCGACCCGACGACGTAGAGCGCCTCCTGGACGAGGCGGGGCAGCGCGCGCAGGAGGTGGAGCGTGGCGCAGCGCAGGCCATAGAGGAGACGGCAGCTGTGGCCGCAGAGGAGGGAGAGGTTGCCGTAGCCGCAGAGGGCGTGGGCGGAGCCTTCGGGTACTTGGGGGGCCTGGCAGAAGGAGCAGCGGCCCTTGCACCCACGGCGGGCGAGGTTGCTGGAGCGATGGCTGCCACGGCGGGAGTCGGCGCAGCGGCCACGGCAGGGTTGGCTGTGGGACTCGCAGGCGGCGCAGCCTACGGCCTGGCCCGCGGCACGGGCTGGGTGCTGGAGAACACGCTCTTCCGGCCTCAGCAGGGTAGTGAGGACGCGGCCGTGCAGGACGTCCGGTCCGCCAACAAAATGAACGACGCCACGCAGCCCCAGCACTTCACGCTGCGCACCGGCAGCAGCACTTCGGGCAGCCCCGCAAGCAGCCGCGCCTCCTCGCAGTCTGGCTGCCGAGTCCAGGCGCAGACCAATCACACGCCCCGCCCCTTCTCCTGGGGCCTGAACCCCGTGACTCTGCCTCAGTCCCAGCCGAACTCCCGGGCAAGCTCCCGCAGCTCAGGACGCCAGAGCCGCCTGCCTCCGCCGAGCTATGACCAGCTGGCCCGAGACATCGAGGCGGCCTAGACTCTCCTTCGCCGTACGAGCGAAAATGAGTGTTGCGCTACATGTAAAGAAGCATGGAGGTAGTCACAGCCGGAGCACAGGATGATTTGATGCAGAGCCTGGACTACAAGCTGAAAACCAGCAACACCAACTACGTGACCGCGCGGCACGACGTGCAGTATTTCCCCAGCTCGCTGAGCTCCTTCTCCGGTCTGCCGCATTCCGCTGACCAGCGGTACCTCGTGCATCAACCCCGAGTCGATCAAGATCGCCTTCAGAGTCAGAAACACGGACGCCACCAACCCGCTGGCGCCTGCCACTCCGAACCCCGCCTGTTTCATCCAGAGGATCTTCGCCAACGGGCAGCGCTGCGATGACATTAACTACTACGGTCGCACCGTGGCCGTGCATGACCTGCTGAAGGGCCGCGAGTACAACCAGAACAAGGCCGTGGAGGGCTTCGACGAGGTGAACAACTCTCGGACGCCCCGCGCGGTGCACCAGAGCGGCTACGCGGACGTGCTGCTGCGCCCCACCATGGTGGGCATCCTGCGCTGCTGGAAGATGCTGCCGCCGCAGCTGAACCTGGTGATAGAGATCGAGTTCGCGGACGCGACGACAGCGCTGTGGTCCGAGAACGCCGGGGCGCACCCGGCGGGGGCCACGCTGAGCACCGACTTTGAGATCCAGAACGTCCGAGTTCTGGCCTCCCAGGTCGTCCTGGACTCTGCGCTGTAGAGTCCTTCAACCGCGTGCTCCTCTCAGGAAGGTCGCTCGTGTTCAGCTACCCCACGGTGCACACGCAGCAGTCCACGGTGCCTCCGGGCGTGGCGGAGCACAACGTCACCGTCGCGCGCGCCTTCACGAAACTCATGGGAGCGTTCGTGACTTTTTGGGACAACGACGCGGGCTCTAAGATCCACCTGCTGGCCAACCCGGGGCAGGACGTGGCCCCCATTGGTGCGGCCAGGCAGGAAGACAGTCTCCTGGAGTCGCAGATGCAGCTGGGCAGCCTGCAGTACCCGCACAACCCTGGAGCACTTCCACTTCCTCTCGGTCCTTGCGGGGACCTACGATGACACGGTGCGCAACATCGACATCGATCGCGCTGGCTACCTGCGCCACAGCTTCATCGCGGGCTTCCCGACGGAGCGAGTGCCCAAGATGCCCCTCAGTGGTGTCAGCACCCGCTCGGGCGACCTGGCTCGGTTCACCTTCAACGCGCTCGACGGCACGATGACGGACGTGTTCATCCACCTGATAGCCTATCAGCTGGTGACGCTCTCTGGCACGGGAGTCTCCGTGCTTGACTAGTAAGGGTCCATAGCTCAATTGGTAGAGGCGATCATTTTCGCAGGTGAGTGCCTTTGGGAATTCTTTTTTTTCTTCCTTGAGCCGAGGATCCCCGAGACGGATCTTCCAGCCTCCAACCCGGTGAGCGCCTCTCCCTAGGGTAAGAATATACCAGGGCGGGTCATCCGGCTGCAGAATTCCATCCGGCCAGATTCTGCTAATCCGGCCAGATTCTGCTAATCCGGCCAGATTCTGCTTCCCGACCGTGTTCCGGCCAGATTCTGCTGTCCAGCCCGCCTTGGCCGGGGCCTGCGCGCAAACACACGCGGTCCACAAGACATTTGGCAGAAAGTCATGCGTCGCGCGCTGGCTATGACGTCGACCGGTTACACGCTCGGAGGCTTCTGCGGCATTAATTGCGCTGCTTTTTGCACCGCTGGCGGCCGATTGCTTGTCGCAGGCTGTGAAAAAAGTGCGCAAGAAAGATTTCGGGATGACTGAACGAGCAGCTCACTTCCATGACCACCATATGCCACCATGATCTCACCAAAAAGCTTTATCTATCGCCCTTTGTTAAAGGTTTCAACATTTATTAAAAGGCTCACGCGTTAATTACAGGGCTGCGGGCCTGCCATTAAAGGGTTTATTCCGTGCACATAATGTGTGTTGGACGGAAAACATACTTTCCTTCAGTATGAGTTTGGCAGCGACGCGAAAGGTCTTATTTGCAAACAAAGGTTACAACAAGCAAGCGACACACATTGCCCCTGGAATGCTTGTGTCGTTTTTGCATGTGTGCTCTTTTGTTTGTTTGTTTGTTCTCTGAACTTTGTGTTTTTATGTATACATCGGTTTGGTTACGTGTGGTTCCTTGGTTTGCTCTTTCATATGTCTGGTTGTTTGTTGCTTTGCTTTTCAAGAGCCCATGTTTTTGTTTTCTTAATCGTGCTCGTGTGCGTGTGAGTTGTTTGTGTGTTCGTGTTTTGTTTGTTTGTCGGATGGTTGGAAGATTGGTTGGTTGGACAAATACACAAACAAGCTGACCAAACAAACCAAACAAATCAAACACACAAAGAAGCACACAAACAAACAGACAATCAAACAAACAAGAAACAAAGAATCGACGCAAGAAACCATTTAACCAACCGGCCCGACCGACCCACCGAATTCTTTCTTTATTTGTTTGTTTGTTGGAGGGCTTGTTTGTTATGGTGTTTCTACTTCTGCCTTTAAGGCTGAATTTGTTTTTAATGACGCGTTTCATCTTGCAGGGCCGATCCTTGCAGCTGTTTGACCAACCTCAACTAGTATTCAAGTTGCCGATTTAGGTTCTGGTTGTTTGTTTATCTGTCTGTCTGTCTGTTTGTTTTTGCTGCGTGCTTGTTTTGTTTGCTTTGTTTGTTTGGTTTGTTTGCGCGCTTGCTTGTTTGTTTGGCTGTTTGCTCTTTTGTCTTGATGAGTTTTTCTGTTAGGCATTCCTTGCTTGGGGCTGGCTGGTTGTTTGTTGGTTTGTTCGGCTGTTTGCTTGTCTGGGTGTTTGTTGGTTTGCGTACGTGCTTGCTTGCTTGCTTGCTTGCTTGCTTGCTTGCTTGCTTGTTTTTGTTTGTTTGTGTGTTTGTTCTTATTCGTTTGTTTGTTGGCTTGTGATAGATCGTTTGTCTGTATATGCTTTTGTTTGGCTATCTGCTTTGCCTCTCTGGTTGTTTGGATGTGTTGTTTAGTTGTTTGCTTGTTCTGTTTCTTCATCTTGTTGCGCGCTCGTGCGCGCGTGAATGTTTGTTTTGGTTGGTCTCTATTTGCGGACATCGTTTGTTTCTGCTCTTGTGTTTGTTGGTTTCCTCTTCTTTTGTTTTCTTTTCGTTTCTCTTGCTCTATTTCTTTATTTGTTTCTTTTCCCTCTTTCTTTCCTTCCTTCTTTCTTTCTGTCTTTCTTCCTTTGCTTTTTTGCCTACCGTTCTTTTCTTGTTTCTTCTCTTTTCTTCGATTTGTTTCTCTGTTCTTTTCTGCTCTGTTCCTTTTTTTCAGTACTTGTTTCTTTTCTGTTCTTTTCTTTTCTGTTAATTTCTCTTATGTTCCTTTCTTTTCTTTGTTTCTTGCTTGCGTGTTTGCTTGTTTGGTTGTTTGGTTGTTTGTTGGATTGTTAGTTTGTAAGTGTGTTCGTTCGTTCGTCCTTTGTTTGTGCGTGTTCAATTGTTTATTCGTGCGCTTCTTTGCGTGCGTCTGCGTGTTTCTTTACTTGTAAGTGTTTGTTTGCGTTTGTTTATTGTGTTGTTGTTTGGTTTTGTGTTTGGTTTGTGTGTGTTGTTTGTTTGTTTGTTAGTTGTTGAGAGCTTTTTTGTCTCTCTCTCTCTCTCTTGCCGCGTGCTCTCAACATGCTGTTGTTTGTCCCTCTGTTTGCTTGGTTGTCTTGATTGTTTGTCTGTGGTGTTCCTAAATAGCGCATTTTGTCTTGGTGGCCTGTCCGTCGTTGCGTTTGCTTCTTTGTGTCTGCCTTTCTGCCTGTCAGTATTTACTTCCGCCTTTCTCTCTTTGTGCTCATTATGTTGTTTAGTTGTTGCCATTTTCCTTTTTTGATCGCTGCTTGCCTTCTAGGTTTTTTGCTTGCTTGCTCGCTCGCTTGATCGCTCCTTTCCTTTTCTTCTGCCTTTTGTTGTTGTTTGTTTGTACGAATATTTTTCTGTTTGGTTGGTGGTTAGCCCGAATTTGCAGCGGCAAGCTCTCTTGACGCAAAGGCAGCTATTTTTGAATTTTGTTTTGCGACTGGTCTCGGGGGTGTCCTAGGCAAAATGGGGGGGGGGGCAGCCCATAGGCAAAATGACAATTGGAACATCCAGGCAGCTTAGGAATTAGACAATCTGTTGGCACGGCTCCTCTACGACTTGACTTTAGTTTCTGTTGGGGCGGTGGGGCGTCCCCAGGCACAATGAACCTGTTAAAGCGCAGCCAACAAACTTAAATCTTGGCCATTTGCCAATGCTGTTTGCTGCAGCTTGGAGTTTGTTTGTGCCTGGGAGGACACACTAGGCACAAGCAAGCGTGTAACATCCAGGCCGCTTTATTCTAGAACTTGACGGTTTGCAAAGCTCCAGTTTTCACTTGCTGTGGATTTTGTTTTGCCTGGGGGCGCCTCCAGGCGAAATGAAAAAAACAAAGCCCTGTTCACATCGGCGTGGCCCATAGCACTGCCAGTAAACTCCCACCGCGCTACAGCTGCACTCCAGGCACACTTGCAGCACACCACCCGCACAGCCAAGAACACGCTGCCAGCATGCTGCCAGTACGCTCCCAGCGCTCCACAAGCGCACCCCCCAGTACACTCGCAGCACATGCCATAGTGGCACAGCCAAGTACACTACCGGCCCAGTACACTGCTAGTACACTCCAAGTACACTGTCAGTACACTACCAGCCAAGAACACTCCAAGTACACGGCCAGTACACTGCAAGTGCACTCCCAGCACTCCACAAGTGCACGGCAGCATACTCCTTGCAACAGCACTCCCAGCACTCCACAACACTCCCAGTACGCTCCCAGCACACTACCGGTACAGCCAAGTACAATGCCAGTACACTCCAAGTACACTGCCAGCACACTGCACCCCCAGTACTCCAAAAGTACACTCACGGCACACTCGCAGCACACTCCGGCGCGGCCAAGTACACTGCCAGCACCGCCCGGACACTCCCAGTACACTGCAAACGCAGTTCCAGAACACTCCCCTCGCACTTTCTCGGTGTCCTCCCAGCACATAACTTTCCAGCACACCGCAAGCACAGCCAAGGTAACGCGCAACATACTGCTAGCGAGTTGCCGGTGCCTGCGTGTACTTGCGTGTACTTTCGTGCATCCGGCTGAATTCTGCGGCCTTTTGCGTGTACTTTCGTGTACTTGGGTGTTCCACGGCAACGTAAATACGCATGGGCGTAGTTTCAGGACTTTTTGTTAAACAACTTTGCTTTGTCCAGGCGTGGTTTCATCGCGTGTCTCGTCCAACTTGCCAAGCCAAACGCACACACACAACACCAAGAATCAACTAAACAAACAAAACAAACAAGCCGACAAAACAAAACACAACAAAACAAAACAAGCAAGCAAGCAACCGAGCAAGCAAACCAACCAAACCAAACAAACTAAATCAATCAACAAAACAAACAAATAAACAAACTAGCAAGCAAACCAAGAAACCAACAAACCAGTAGCAGCTTCCCAGTTTAGACGCATGGCCTTGTTTGTTACATACTCAGCTGGACACGAAAGGAACGCCACTTTGAAGGGGCTCCCTTCTTTAGAAAAGTGACATCCTTAGGACTGGGAAAACCGTCCGCTTGAGGCATCCGCATTTGGGACAACTGCAAGGGATTCAGGTGGAAGCCGTTTCCCCAATTTGGAAGGGTGTGCCACTTGGGAATGTTTGCAGCAGAACTGGTGAGAAACGACTGTGGGCAGAACAGAAAGATCTTAGCAAAACATCCTGAACCTTTGGATGGAGAACAGATCGCGGCAAAAGAAAAGATCTTGGCCCACAATGACGCGCCCTTGGATGAGGTCCATGGCTCTTCATGGAAACCAAGATCTTGGCAAAACAAATCCTGGGCTTTTGTGCGAAGATCTCAGTTTGCAAAGTACGCTTTAGCATGAAAGTCACAACTTCCAATTGAAACAGCAAGATTGGCCAGAAAGCTTGTAGCAGAGAACCAAGGTCTTGCCTAAAATTCCTAGGCCTTTGGATGAAGATCGCAGCTCTGCCAAGAAGCAAGCGCTTCACTAAATATCTGGGCCTATAAAGGTCGCTGTTTCGAATGTACAAAGATCTATGCCAGGAAGCCCGTTGCTTTTGGATGGCGATCGCAGCTCTGCAGAGAACCAAGCTCTTGGCCGCAAATCCTCGAGCTTTGGATGAAGATCAGAGTTTGGAAGAGGGTCTTGCGAACAAATCAAGGGCTTTTGACGATCGCAGTCATCCTTTGCAACAGCGCCGTTCTAAAAGGAAACCCTAAAGGGCACCTTCCAAATGAGGAAGCTTGATCTGATGCGCCCTTTAACATGTAGAAACTCCTGATATGGTTGACTACATTTCACGCGAGTTTGCAACGAGCCCGGCTCGATAGTTTCTCCTACCGTCAATTTGTCCGAGAATTTGTGGGGCACAGTGCGACACATTCCTGTTTAGATGGAATTCTGAAGCAACGTAGTATGCGACGCAAGTAAAAGCAGCCCAAAACAAGGGCCCGCGAGAAACTGGCGACGCAATGCGACACGTTCAATTGGAAACGCACCGGGGGCTTTTAAACTTTAGTTAGTTAATCTGCGTTTGTTGCGCTGCATCATCTGAAGGTGAGAGTAGGCATCTCAGGAGTCCCTCCAGTTGGGAGGGCGCTCTCCTGGGACATGTTGGGACTGCTTAAAAATGAGATGAAGCTTGGGTGTATGGAAGGATGCCCTTTTTTGTCAAGGACATGATTGAAAACCGTGAGCGCGTGCATTGATTGAAAAGGGAATTGCAAGCCAGCTTGCTGAGCTTCTGTTTCAAATGGAGGCTGCCGAAAACGGGTTGTTTGAAACGGAAACAAAAAGGCAACCGCGCGCCTAAGAATTTCTTTCGGGGCTCTTTCAACAGGCTGCCAACATCTCAGCTTCCAACTGCCCAGGGCTTGTCCGTGAGATGCTTGCCTTTGAAAACTGCCAAAGCTGGAAAAATCGTTCTCTGCGATATCCATCCAAATGCCCAGGATGTTTTGGCCAAGACAATTTTTTCCATCCGAAACTGTTACCATCATTTCAAGGTGAAGGTTTTTGCGCCAAGAGCTTGGTTCTCTGCAGAGCTGTGATCGCCATCCAAAAGCAACGGGCTTCCTGGCATAGATCTTTGTACATTCAAAACAGCGACCTTTATTTGCAGAGCTGCGATCTCCACCCGGAACAGGTAACTGTGACTTTCATGCTAAGGCCCAGATATTTAGTGAAGAGCTTGCCTCTCTGCAGGGCTGCGATCTTCATCCAAAGACCTAGGATTTGTTGGCAAGACCTTGGTTCTCTGCTAAAAGCCCAGGGCTTTCTGGCCAATCTCGCTGTTTCAATTGGAAGCTGCGCTAAGGCTTACTTTGCAAAACTGAGATCTTCGCCCATTTTTGTGCCAAGATCTTGGTTTCCATGGGGAGCCATGGCCCTCATCCAAGGGCGCGTCATTTTCAAAGGCCAAGGATCTTTCCTAAGATCCGCGTTTCCATCAGAAACTGTGACCTTCTTCCCCAGGTCAATGTTTTGCCGTGGTCTGTTCTCCATCCTGTTTTGCTAAGATCTTTGTGTTCTGCCCACAGTCGTTTCTCACCATTTCTGCTGCAAACATTCCCCAAGTCACACACCCTTCCAAATTGGGGAGCTTTTGAAAGAGACGGCTTCCACCTGATGCCCTTGCAGCCACATGCGGATGCCCCAAGCAGTTTCTGAAGTGGACAATTTCCCTTTTACATTGGTTATGTGACTAAACGT
>CAUJNA010002076.1:0-45204 GCA_963377175.1 Effrenium voratum | reverse complement strand
CCGATGCCTCGCTCCATGAGGAATATGTGATCCCCTAGCACGTGTTCCCAATTCCAGAGCAGGAACGCGAACATCTCTTTCCATCCACGCCTGCAGCGGCCTCCCACCAGAATATTTTTCTTGATATGCTCATCGCTGTTCGGATGGATGATGAGAATCCAAGACTTGAAGTCTTCCATTGACTTCGGGACGTTCTCCTTGTTCTCGAACAATGTCACGATTCGGGAGAAAACCTTGTCGTGCGCCTTGTAGAGGGGCAGGAAGCTTGAGGCCCATGTGATGACTGCCACCGAGTCACCAAGGTTGAGCTCATCATACTTAGGCACGTGTAAGTGGCGCATCGGTAGCAGTTCTGTGCCAGCACAGCCTGCTCAGGCTCAGGGCAGGGAACCTCGCTTGCTTGCTCGGCTGAAACACAGTTGCGGCATGCACTCCAAATACCTCCAAACTCGGAAATCTTTGACTACATCAACCTGTCCGCGTTTGACAGGGACCAACGACTCAGCTCAAGCGCTGCTGTTTTTTCGCCTGCATGCCGCAATGGTCACCGCAATAGTCAAAACACAGAACAAGGCATCTGTGCCAGCACAGTCGCACTTCAGTTCACATCATCCGGCCCAGTTGATGCCTTGTATGTTTCCATTCGCGCCCGGCAGTCTTTGCAGCCTGCTTTGGAGCCACTGCACTTGCTGCAGCCGAGGATGCCAACCTTCAGCCTGTCACTGACGGTTGCATACTCTCCCATCCAAGGCCACTTTGTTCCATATCGCCGTTTGGCTTTGGGCGAGCCCTTTGCTTTGGCCTTTGCTTTGGCCTTTGCTTTGGCCTTTGCTTTGGCCTTTGCTTTGGGCGAGCGATGAGGTCCCTTGGGCGTGAATTTGGGCAAGCTCTTGGCTTTTGCTTTGGTCTTACCTTTGGGTTTGCCTTTTGGTTCCTGGTGGTGGTGTTTTTTTGTATCATCCAGGACACTGCCTTCTTCATCATTCTGCTCGTCGTCAGAAGCAATGGAGCTGTGGAACAAGCAATACAGTCAGTCAGGACCCAAGCCAATACAATCTTGTCTGACCTGGAGGCATCGGCAGGTGTGCGTGTGAGAACGGATTCAGCATTGCACTGTTGGAGTTGGAAACATGCAGTGTTTATTCTCAACAGATTTCGTGCAATTTCTGGAGTCACCCCGTACGAGGCAGTGCAGGGAAGCAGGTACTCTGGAAAGGTGGTGAAGTTCGGTGAGACGGTCATGGCCAGAATCAAGCAGCAGAAAGGAGAACCCAGATTTGTCGCTGGAGTGTGGTTGACGAAGTGCGGCTTTCAGGATCTGCATTTAGTGTCAACAGACAGTGGTGAGTTGCTTCTCACCAGAACAATGGGGGAACACTGATTTGGACCCCATTTTCAGAGCCAAAAAAACGACTCCATTTTTAGAACCCGAAACCTGACCGACAGAGGGTCACCTTGGGGACTTACCGCTGACCACTGGGGCTGACAGAGGGTCACCCTGGGGACCATTGGGGCTGACAGAGTGTCACCCTAAAGATGTGCCAGATCTTTTGATAGAAGTGTTGTTGGAGCATATCGTCGAGATTTGTCCAGTTAAAGTGTATATTTCCTGCTTATTTGGCCATGCGACAAGCTCAGATTTGCTTTGAAAGGGTATTTTTGAGCGCGCGCCCCGGAATGCAAATTGATGACAGAGAAAAAAAACATTCTGATCTCTTGAGGGTGGTTTGCGCTGCGCACCACTGGCCTTGTATGCATGCTCCTGGTGCCCTATATGCCTACTTATGTGTGTACTTTCTCCACCCAACAGGTTTGTTTTTTCCCATAGCGCGGTAGTTATTCAGAAAAAAATGCAAAATGCTGTTGAAAGATTGTAAATTTATGTGTTTTTTTAACGTGAAAAAGTGTCACTTGAATCTGACAAAGCATGTATGCAGAAGTGTCACTTTGATTGAAAAACTTGCATTACTAAGTGCTCATTCTTTCATGTGGCGCTGCTCCTTCATTGCTCATTCTCTCGTTTGATGCTGCTCCTTCATTGCGCATTGACGCTGCTTCTTCGTTGCTCTCTTCTTCCTTTCTTGCTGTACAAAATCCTTCCCCTCCTTCTTGTCCCCTTGCTCTTTCCCTGTTGCGTCCTGCTCCTCTTTTCCTTGCTCTTTCCTTCTTCCTTCCTCTTTTTCTCTTTTTCCTCTTCCCTTTGCCACTTCTTTTTCCTTTCTCTTTTCTTCTTTCTTTCTCTTGTTTTCTTTTTCCCTTGCTCTTTCTTTTTCCCTTCCCTTTTTTCCTTGCTCTTCTCCATCTTTCTTTCACCTTGCACTGGCTTCTTTCTTTCTTGTTTTTTTTGCTTTCCCTGCTTCTTTTTTTCTTTCTTTTCAGAGCTTTAGCTTGCAACCTTTAAGGTTTGAGGGTTGTAGCTTTGCAGTGCTGCAGGGTCAACCTTCCAGAGAACCTTTGAAGGGTTGCAGGTTGCAGGTTGCAACCTTTAAGGGTTGAGGGTTGCAACTTTGCAGGGCTGCAGGGTCCTTCCAGAGCTTGAGGTTGCAACCTTTGGGGTGGAGGGTTGCAATTTTGCAGGGCTGTAGGGTCAACCTTGCAGAGCTTTAGGTTGCAACCTTTGAGGGTTGCAGGTTGCAACCTTTGAGGTTTGAGGGTTGCGCAGCTTTGCAGAGCAACCTTCCAGCTCTTTAGGCTGAAAGGGTTGCAGCTTTGCAGGGCTGCAGGGTCAACCTTCCAGAGCTTTAGGCTGCAACTACCTTTGCATCCTGCAGAGAGAGAGAAAGAAAAGAGAGAACGCAAAATTGAACAGGGAAGAGGAGGAGCGAAGAGACAAAGGGTTGCTCACAACAGAGGGAACCGAGAAAACAGATGATTGAACAGAACAGAGCAAACAGAGGGAACAGAGGGAAGAGAGGATTGAACAGAACAGAGAGAGAGAGAGTAGAGAGAATAAAGAGAGTAGAGGGGACAGAGACTTGAAGAGATAGTGTGTGTGTGTGTGTTTGTGTCTGTGTGTGTGTTTGTGTCTGTGTGTGAGTTGTGTCTGTGTGTGAGTTGTGTGTGTGATGCGTCTGTGTCTGTGTCTGTGTATGAGTTGTGTGTGTGTGTGTCTGTGTGTGTGTGCTGTGTTTGTGTGTGTCTCTGTGAGGGAACAGAAGAATGAAAAAACAGCAAACAGAGAGGGGATCAAAGGATTGAACAGAACAAAGAGAACAGAGGGAAAAGAGGACTGAACCTCTTTCAAGTTTTTTTTGAAGAAACCTTGTTGAGTGCTGGGTTCTTGTCTAAGAAAATTGCTGTGCCATTGCTGGTCTTGCTTTGTGTTTGGTGTTTGGTAAGTGTTGTTAGCCTTTGGCAGAAGCGAACTTTGAATTGCCAGACGCATGGTTCAAAACATGGAGTCGTTTTTTGGTTTTGAAAATGGGGTCCAAATCAGCGTTCCCCCACAGTATGCGACCGGCTGCCAGCAGTTGACGTTTTCCGGGAAGTTGATGCGAGGAAGATTCTGGAAGAAACAGTGTTTAAATAAAAGAAAGCGTTACTTCTTTGATGCGCAACATTTTGCAGCGGTTTGAGATCAGGTATTTTGCTGTCTCGCTATTATTGCGTCTGCAATGTGTGGCGGCTGGATCCACACAAATGTTTGTTATGTTATAGTTGTTTATTTGCATTTTGGCGCAATTGGGTACCAGGTTTCGATGCCGTGTTTGCTTCTTTTGTGGTTCCATTTTTGGGTCTAAATGTGGTTCCAAATCTGGAACCTGTCCTTTTAGTTTACTCAAGCGGGTTCCACTTTTGGAGCCAAAAGTGGCCCTGTTTTTGGAGCCAGGCAACCAGCTTTTGGCAGCGGATTCGGCGCCGCCGCCGTGTAGCGAGTCGCGCTGGAAAAGCGGTGTTACTGATTCATCTGGACGAGACTAACATACCATATACTCTGGAGCCTTGAGTTGGCGCAGTTGCAGACGAAGTCGAGTCTTCGTTGCTGGCGCGAAAGAAAGATTATCGAGGGTCTGCAGCGCTCATTGCAGTTATTTGTGACAATGAGCCCTATACAGTGATCATGATAGACTAGCGGCGCACAGCGTGACGAAACAGAACTGCGCGAAGAGTCTCAAGACCTTGGGACAAAGAGATGCTGAACACGGTGCAACAGTTTTCCTGGCAACATCCGGGATTGGTGGCAAGTTGCACAATGGCCCTTAAGAAGACGAGAAGTCCATTTTCGGTGGAGTCCTACTTCACCGAGATTGATGATGGAACGATGTTGAGTGATTTTCTGCGTGCACAGGCTGCAGAAACTCCAGAACTGCAAGACAGAGAGCCAGTTGTGATTCCGAGACAGACAGATGAGCCCGGCATTGAACCACAGACACCTGTGGTGATTCCAGAGCGTGCTTTGGAAGATGAGAGAAGTGGAGGCGCCGCTGAGGCAGGGAGACATGAAAGCGCCCAGCCCGGGCACAGCGCAGGGCGACATGGAGGCGCCCAACATGAAGCGCAGGCGGGGACAACTCAGAAGTCCCAAACAAGTGGAAGTGAAGGAAGTGCAGCCAAGAAGGTGCGTACGGATGGACCGGCGGAAACCATTCCCATGCAGTTGGAGCCATCCAGCACCTCGGCCAAAACTTCCAGAGATCCTCATTCAGGGGATGCGAGTGATGAGCGGTTTTGCTCCTTGCCTTTCGGCCAGCAAGGTGGAGAATTGCTTCAGTCTTGGCACGGCTCATGTTGCCATAAGATTCAAAGATGTCAACACACAGTCTGACCACATGCGGCAGCTTCTCAAACAAAACACCTGGATCCTGATCATCAATAGCAACGAGGACGTCATCGATCCAGCAGACTGGATGAAAAGGCTCAGGTGCAGCATTAGGGCGCAAATGCAAGTTTGTGCAAAACCCACCTTCTTTCAAAGCTTCCCAGAGCTCCTGAGCAACTGAGAACATAATCAGGTTGAAAGTCAAATCTGCGAGTGGCATGCCTGGCCTGGTGCCAAGACATGCCAGCGCATGCTGATCCGTGAAAGCTGTGCGATACCAGGTGCCAACCTGCCACTTGACAAACCTCTTGACGAGATTTTGCGGCAGTCCTTTCAAGTAGCTGCACGGCCCTAGACATATTTTGTCCAGCCAGTCCTTCGGTGGTTGTACGAGGGACTTCAAGAAGAAGGATTGGAAACTTGGTGAGGTTGTCGGGAAAGTCCTTGAGCTTCTCGCGCACTCGGCGCATCATCTCTTTGAACAGACCACTGTTCTCCACTTTAAGTTCCTCGTACATCGTCGTTTCCCAATCGGCACTTTTGATGGTGAATCGCGCAACACCTCGCGCCCCTCGCAAGGCCTCTTCTGTTGCCACCGATGACTGGCAGCGACCACCAATGATGGTCGCATGTTGTTGCCAGCTCGCAATGCGTTGCCGGAGAGTTTCCATCACTGGCCTTTGGATGACCTCGTCTTGCGGCCTGCTGGGTTCAAAAGGCTCCATGGCCCTTGCCAGCGCTTCTTGGATTTTGCCTTCTGGAGAGGCTTTGAACGCCTCGTCGGCAGAACGCTTTGCTTCATCGGCGGAGCGCTTTGCTTCATCGGCGGACTTCACTGCATCCACCAGTTGCCCAAATGTGAAGGTGGACTTAGCTGCAGTTGCCACGCTAATGAAGAAGTCGCGGTTTCGCCCAACGTCGTCAACGAATTGTTGAAAATCCAGCCCCGGCGTGTCAGAGGCATAGGCTGGGGCTACCATGATGCATGAGCCAACCACATGCCCAACGAGGCGTGCCCCAAGGTGTGGTGTGCATCTCACTGGCACCGCCTCCAAATGACATAGCCATCTGCTAGACCAAAACATGAAACATCACACTGGCCTTTTCTTAAACACAAACTCATAATCACAAAAGTTAGGAACCAAGTTAACATGATTTTCAAGTCCTTGCCTTGCCCTGTGGTGGTGGCACAAAGGCTCCCCTCAACTTCATCAGACTGAAGCCACCGACCAGCACCATCCATGGCTTGACACGCACTTGGTGCCTTCGGTTCATGGCTACAACAAGGAGTGTGCCAACACCACTCCGTGCAGTTTTACTCCATCATCTGTTTTTTTTAGTATTGTAAACATTATTTTTTCACATTGCCTAGGTGGGCTGAGTTTTGGTGCGGTTTCTTGTTGTAGGCTTCTGTGCTGAATCTATGCATATGCTTCGGTACAGGGGTATAGTATTGAACTGGGGGTTGAGGCTCTTTCTGGTCTTTCAGAAGTCATGATCCTCGCGAACCTCATGTCACGACTCACCTGGCCGAAAAAAAACAGCAGCCAAGCTGCAAAGACTCCAAGGTCCATGTCGGGCTTCATTGCGCGCGAAACTCCAGGATCTGCTTCGTGGACAAGGCCTTGAAGAAAACCACGAGCTGGGGGACACAACTCGCAGCCCTTCTTGTTCATCTTCAGAACCCAAAAAAACACGAAAAACAGGTAAAGCAAATCAAACGCAAACACACCCGATTTCGGAAATGTTGAAGTGCAGGTGCATGGATTTGGCTCAGCATGCCTGAATCGTCTATCCTTGAATGGGATTTCAAAATACACCATCTCACATAGCTGATCCATCTGATACTATGCGTGCGTTGTGTTTACGGGGCTGGAACAAATGCACAAGCAAGAACGAGCTGAAGTCTTCCGTCCATTTTCGCAAAAGATCGGTCATGGCTTTGCCAATTGCGCTTCAGCGGCCTCCTTATGCAATTTGGAAGCAAAAAAGAAGCGCTTCTTGATAGGGTGAAAATACACAGCATGACAACTATTGTTGCGAATTAGCGCGGCAAGCTCCCTTGGAAGGATGCGGATGCCATTTACAACATTCAAAATACCTGCCGGATAAGCCGTCAGGAGCTCTTTCAACATCTCGCGCCCCGTGACCTTGGGGTGCACTTGAAGCTCCATGAAGCCTCGCACTTCATCATCAGCAACTCGCTGACATTCTTGCTTCGTGTCGTCCAATGACATTCCTTTCCTTAGTTCAACAGATACACAACACATATCCCTGAGAGGTTTTGGTTTGAACACCGAAAAAGTAAATCATCATCCGTTCAAGCCAGGCGCTTCAGATTCTCACAGGCCTTCACCAAGTCGCCAATCCGCAAGCCACCTGAAATGAACTCTGGTCAAGGTCCGCCCAAACAAAAACTCGAACGGGGCAAACACACCTTAATCAATCAACATGTTGTTGAATTGAGCCGAAACACAAGCATCCACGAAGTCTTTCCAATTCTTCTCATGCCCATGCAGTGCCAAAAACTCCTTCGTTTCTTCCTCCGTCAAGTCAGCAACCCAAATGTCTTCCTGTCTTTCAGTTCCACCAGCATCAAAAGCCAGCGCCACTGCCGCCGAGGAGGCTGATACAATCACCTTGGACCAAGGATAAATAGACGTAACTACAGTCCCCGCAAAACGTTTTCTGTTTGAACCGTTGGAACTTAGTCTTTCAGCTGGAGAGCATGTATGGCACAGCCGATTTTGTCCGTCGCCACATCCTTCGCTGTAGAAGAGACTCGGTCGATGCCTCGCCCATAGGAACCGGAACAAAATGACTCGGGTCAAATGCATTACAATATTTGAAAAAAAACTGCTGTCCACTCAGTCCTTCAATGGTTGTACGAGGGATGTCGAGGAGGAGAACGGGATACTTGGTGAGGTTGTCGGGAAAGTCCTTGAGCTTCTCGCCCACTCGGCGCATCATCTCTTTGAACAGACCACTGTTCTCCACTTTAAGTTCCTCGAACATCATCCTCTTCCAATCGGCGCTCTCGATGCTGAATCGCACAACACCTCGCACCCCGCGCAAGGCTTCTTCTGTTGCCACCGACTTGCCGGACTGATAGCGACCACCAATGATGGTCGCATGTTGTTGCCAGCTCTCAATGCGTTTCCGGATAGTTTCCATCACTGGCCTTTGGATGACCTCGTCTTGCAGCCTGCTGGGTTCAAAAGGTTTCATGGCCTTTGCCACTGCTGCTCGGATTTTGCCCTCGGAAGAGGCTTTGAATGCCCGCACTGCCTGTGTTGTCGCTACAACAAGACCCGAAGCAGAAACAATGACTTGCCAGACCCTCACATCCAAAGCTCTGCAATGGGTCAGGCGTGGGCGCAAATCCTCTTTCACCTCGAGGGCAAAGATTGAGGAGTGAAAAATATACAATGCAATATAAAACCAAAAATATGCAAGAAGGTTTTTTCTGTCTGACCAAGTAGAAAAAATTACCAAACAGCAAAGTTTCAATGCTAGACCCAATAAATTGAGGACGCTCAATGAGGCCCCGCAGTCTCGCTGATGCCACCTGCGGATGAAAGAGAAACAAACTACGCACTTTGCATGAATCCATTCAAGACACACCAAATTTAAAAAATGTCTTTATAACAGAATAATAAACGCAACCGTGTCTTGAAACTGCATGTCCATCGCCAACCTGCGGTGGTGGCACAAAGGCCCCCATCAACTTCACCAAAATAAAGACCAGCGCCATCCATGGCTTGACACGCACTCGGTGCCTCCGCTTCATGGCAAAACTATCCCCACACTCAAGTCCCGACTGCAGAAGAGCTCACATTATTCTAAGCTCAGGGCGTGATTTTGGTAAACTTGGTGTCTGATCTTGATTTTGGACGACGTCAAAAACATATTGCACAAGTCTTTGGAAATTCTGCATGCGTGCGTCCGCCCCGATGTCTTGCCACAAGCCGTTTTGAGCAAACTCTGCGGCATGGACGCTGTCAAGCTGGGCAAACGCGTCGTCAAGCAACAAACGAAGGCCTGAGAAGTAACTTGCAGAACCAAGACGGCGTTAAGGAAGGAGATTAAGAGATTACGTGAGGGCATCTAGCAAAGGAAAGGCTTAAAGGACAATGATATCAGGCAACGATATTTAGAGGATCGCTGCGAGTCCCATTTGCCTTGCATTCGGCCTTGCAAGAGAACTGCCTCGCAAGTTGATAGCGAAGGCCAGCTGAAATACGGAAGGACAGTGCATCCCACAGGAGCAGTTCGCGTTGCCGCGCCCCACGGCAAATTCCATAGCCGACCATGGAAATAGAAGATTGGTTCGTAGATGCAGTAGCGACATGCACTCAGCAAGTCAACACCGTCACTGAGAACACATTTGTTGCATGAACATGTCTAGCGCCCATTGCCCTGTGCCGCAACACTCTCACCCAAACAGCTTTGGTTTGTGTGGTGCCTGACAAGTGTCCTCTTCGTTGAAAAGACCCGATGTTGTTTCTTCAAGGCTAAGCCCTACGCAACAGACCTATCATCAGGTTTGCGCAGTGTTCGACTAACACCACCTGCCTCGTGTCCTCGTGTGGGCGGCGCCTCATCGAGAATGAGATAGCCACACGTGTAAAGGCTCATGATGCTGGGGCTCCACCCACCAAGCTCATCGCGCATCTGGGTGGCATCTGGGCTCACCACTCCCTCATGAGCTCAACAGAAACATCTTGCCGCTTTTTCCCGAAAGCATTGCGAAGGGTTTTTCCGGTAAAATCGGTGCGTTCTGCACAGCTGAAGTGCATAGGACAAGTAGACATTAATTGCTTCATACTTAGTGGGCATGCATATGAAGACTGTGCCGTTTGCCCGTAGAGCACGTGTGAGGCGTAAAGAGTGCGAATGAGTGCGACAGGTACACGCAATAAAGTCACCCCCAGTAAGAGCGGCAGAGCGAATGCATAGGTGCATGCATAGAATGTCAAGAAGACGCAAGGTGACGTCCGGGTGACTGCTGTCCCGATACCCTCCAGCTGTAAAACAACCACACGTAGAAAGGTGTAATACGACAAAGCCGGTATACCGAACCATTAATAACGTTGTAAGGGAGAAGGAATGATAGTTACAACAGTGGTCCTGACAAATGCAGCGCAAGCGAAGTGTTTTCCGCTCTCAATGCCGATCACGTGTGAATGCAGCTACACATCAGATCTTGAACCTCAATTGTGTCTTGAGCCAAAATGGCGATCAATGGAACTTGGTAAGCAACACCAACACAGACCTCAGAACAGCTTCCCAATTTAGGCACGGGGCCTAGAGGGTTTTAACATCCCCCATTTGGGTCGCATTGTTCATCATGCGGTCCAAACACCACAAAAACGTTCCACTGGCCACGGCTTCAGCTACGAAATCGTGTCGTGCACTCTTTTACTTGCTATCGCTACACCGTTCATTCATTGTGAAACATGCCGGGTTCGATTGTATGAAAAATGAAACATGCATCCACCAATCGAAGCGCATTCCCATATGCAGGTGTATACAATACACTATTGTCACGTCATTTGACCACCAGTGAACATCCCAGCTGCCGCATTTGCGCATCGCGCAGCCGTCATCCATAGAAAATGGGTTGGCCATAAGAGTCCAACAGAGGCGCCTGCTCGTAAGCAATCTGCATATCTCCGGCAAAGAAATATCGGTGAGCAATCAATGCAAATCATAGCCATTCCAGATACCATGAACAATATATATATATAATGAAAAGGGAATCATCCATGAGGTAATAGTTCCATCCATGAATATCCAGAACGTCATAGTCGTCGGAATATGTAACCATATACACATCCATTCATCTTGGACGCATGAAATCATATCATGATGTAAAGTCGTTCCATCGCAATGGTGTTGATGAGACGCAAGCAACAGATGGGGACTAACCCACATCGTGCCGCAATCAGCATCTTCACTACGCATACCTGTCCCCAATGGACAGTTTGTGAGTGCGTCGACGGAACTCCTCGTCCAAGTTCTTCTGGGCTTCTCGCGCCCGGACACACTTCTTGTTATGATCCTCTGGTATCCAGTGCCCTTTCCGAAGGCACCAATCCAGCAGAGGTGTGTCGCATTTGTTCGGGTCGATGGCCGCAATGATGGCGCTCACATTGACCGCATAACCATATTTGCCAAGGTTCAGGCCATCCCTCACGAATGATATATACTTACAGTTGAAAGCCAGTGAAAAGCATCTGAAAATAATATCACCCACCGGGTGCACGCGGTCCTTGACCAGGAGCTTCATTTCGTCCTTGGTGACATCGAGGATTCTCGCTGCAATCCACAGCTTGTAGAATGTATATAGTCCCTCGCATTTGCACACCATCATACGAATATATTCTTCACGCTCCTCAACCGATCGGAAGACCCTTGTCCGAACATTCTCTGATTGAGAAATCTTCAGTACCGTTGATGGCAAAAGGATCCCTTCCTGATCGTGCTCAGTCATGTTGGGGTATCTCTTGAAGTCGTTGTGGTAAGGGCAGCCCGGCCTCCCTTCGAGTCCGGCATTCAACGTTCTCTCCTCACCACCCTCGAACATCCCCCACATCTTGGACATCTGCAGTGCGATGAATCCCGCCATGTATTGAGCCTCGCGCGGCTCATCAAGGCAAATCGCCATCCGCTGGGAATTTATAATATCCCGTGATGCCAAATCGGTGTCGCGGTAATGCCAACCGCCGTCTTCCTCTTCAGACACGTATCCGGATGTATATCCTTGTGTGTCCATGTCGTCTTCTTCAGGAACTTCCTCCGCCTCGTCATCATCCTCCTGTGCTGCCGCATCATGGTTGGCTTCTTCTTGTGCACGCCTGGCATCACCCGAGACATTGGGCTTTTGGTTGTCCTCCTCGTCGTCGGAGTTGATGTGGATGTAGAACCTCCCGGTGGAGATCAGTTGCGCTTTACATTCCAGGCATAAGCAGAAGCACGTGGGGATTGCGGTCGCGCATGACGGACATATCCGGCACCTCAGTCCTTCCCATGTCTCGTCGTTCAGGATGACGACTTTGCTGACTTCGTCCCTGACCTCGTTGACCTGCGCATCGAACTCCTCCATCTTGTTGTCCCGATGGAGATCGCATGCACGTTCAACCATACCTTTGAGATAGTGCAGATTGTCGGCACCTGCCTCGGTTTCAGGCATCCTCTCGTTGATCTTTGCGACGTTCTGGAGGAACATCGCAGCCGACTCTTGGGATGAATTGACGAAACCAGGACAGATCTCGTTCTCCACACATTTCGAGTACGCTCTCTTGATGTCAACGTACTCCAGGCGTTTCCCTCCATTGCTTTTGCCAATCCAAATGGATTTGACCTCATAGAACGGGATCACGTCAAAGACCATGAATGTCCCATTTGCCGCGACTCCAGCTCCATACCGCGCGAGGGTTGCACTGGGAATGTAGATGATCGCAATCGGATCCCCTTTCCTTACGTTCCGTAGCGTCACCTTCGTTGCCACGTTCATCTCATCCCATGGAGCAAACGCTCCGAAGTGCAGTGCTAGCCTGTTACCGCCATCGATTCCGCCGGGGACTAACCCACAGCGTACGATGCTTGGCAGATTTTCCACATACGTCACATGGAATGCTCCTCCGAGAGAATCACCCATCCTTGCGGAATGCCTATTTGCCAGTGCGGATGAGCTCATGAATCCAAAATCACTGTGACCAGTTGTGACTCGGATGCACCAAGGTCTGTACCATCCATCGCATCTGTTGAACATCCTGTCGATGTCGTCCCGATCCAGGCCAGCTTTGGTCATTTCCTCCCTGGCCTCCCTCGTGTCAGTCGGGTTCATGATGCTAGGAAACCTTGCTGCCAGGACCTGAAATCTCGATTTCTTGTGTCCAGATTCCTGCCACTTGATCACCTCCATGATGCCCATGTATCGTTTCGCTCTCGAGGTTGTAGGTGGGTATATGTCGTTGTTCCGGTCGTCAATGACTGCGTCAATGTCGACCCATCCACCTTCGTCGCACCTGAAAGCACTTCCTCGGCAATTGCCGATTTTGTGCCGAAGGACTCTGCATAGGTTGTGAGATAGCTGGTTTGCTTGGTCTTTCGTAGCAAATACCGAGCGATCATCGCCAATCCTGCATAGTGGAGCACCGTCAAAAGGAGCAACGCAGAAATTGACGCTCTTGCCAAGCTGCATCACATCCACCTGCTCAAGGTTGGCACCTTTGGGAAAGTAACTGGGGTCAACGCTAGACGCATACGCCCATGGCATATACACGTTGCTCACGTCGCCATACTTCGGGATGTGGCACGGAATGGTGTCGCATCCCAGCTCCAGCGTCTTCTTGAACGTTCTGTTGTCCCCGCACGGGTTGTGAGTGAGGTCCACGCCACCGCATTGTAGCTCTCCTCCCTCAGCCGTGTCAGCCATCTCCACCAAGTTGATGGTATAGCTATACATCTCAATTGTTTCTTTCCCTGCTTGCCCTCCTCTCTTTCTTTCCTTGGACGTTGATGAGGACGGCTCCTCCGTATCCCCCATATCTTCATCCGATGAAACGGGATCACTGCTGAGTAGCTCACGGAGCATCTTCATCGCCTTCTCATTTCCAGCAGCCTCCTCAATGTCCTTGCAGTCGCCGTCGTGGGCCAGGTTCGCGCACTTCATGCAGATTCCCATTTCTCCCATGCACTTCTCCATTGATTCCAGGAATCCTAGTGCCGCTCTCCGCCCATCGATCACTCGCTGCTTCTTCTCTTCCTTCTCAGCGTTGGGCTGAGAGCTTCGGCTCGGGTCTGGTGCTTGACCAAGACCGTCACCTTCGCCCTCCGTTGCCTTTCTCTTGGACCCTTGGGCAGCAGGCTCAGTTATCAGGGATCGCGGATGTCTGGGCTTGATCTTGTTCATGATGTCCAGCACTTCTTTCGTGGGCACCCCGAGTTGTGCGGAAGGTTTGTTCCGCTTTCGGTTCTGGCCCGTCGTGTGGGTCACGTTCCCGGCGAGGTGTCGTACGATTGACTGCTCGAACTCCCTCTTGATCTTCCATACATCCTTCCACAGCGGTAGTTTGTGCTGAAAGTACGACATCACCTCAAAGAATCCCAATACCATCTCGACGACGTCCCCCAAGGATTCCTCGTTTGAAGTCTGTCCCAGGAGTTCATACATCGTCCCCTGATCGAGCACGCTCTTGATCCAGGATGAATAGGCCACGTTGCCAAGATCCTTGTCTATCATGAAGATGGACATTCTCTCCTCGACTCCCTCGGAATTCTTGCACATGATCACATCCCGGGATGCACACAATTGCTTCCCGTGACCGTTGTTGTAGAACTGTGCTGCCTGATCCACTGTCATGCTCACGAAACCCACGTGGGATAGCTCCTTCTTCAGCTTAGAATATGCGAGCTCCCGTATAATCGTGATCATGGCCTGAACGTTGTTGACGTCCACCATGAGGTTTTGAAGGTCAGGGACTGCCTGCTACCACGCATTCCGCGAAGAGTCGCGTATACAGCTTCTTCCCTTCGATAGACCTCGCAATACCGTTCGTGTCCGCATTCCAGTTCGCGCAACAGTTCACGCAAGAAGTAAAGAAGAAGTGGGATTGAACTTCGAGTTTGGTCCGAGCACCTTCGACTTGTTCACCTGCGTTTCTCTAACGCAAAGTTCGCAGATCAACCCGCTGAGCTCCGTGACCGAGTACCATCGAAGACGTTGATCACTGACATCGGTGTTCCCAAACGCATCTTGTCCGCCGTGTCCTTCGTCCTGCCGTTCTTGTTTTCGCTTTGACTGTGCAGTGAAGGTCGGCTTGTACTCGCCTTCGACTCCTCCATGTTCTTCGGGATGTTGAATCGAAGGTCGGGCTCGTTTATGCACGTCTCCTCCAGCTCACGCACAAACGCGTTGCTTGGTGCGATCACATCGATGGATTTCTCCACCAACAATCGCTTCAGGAGGAAATGTTGCAGGTTCGAGCTCCCAGGGATCTTGTAGTTCTTACCTGTGAGCGCGTGGACCACGCGCCACAGGCGATCGTTCTCGGTCACCAACGCGCCTGCCGCCTTGCAGATCTCGCTGACCTTGTTGGCGATCGTCCCCAAGTCCCCTCTTCCTCCATGGAAAGCTACATCGCGATTCACGCACACCACGACCAGGCCCTTGCATGTGTTGACGAGGTCAGATATCGCCTTTTGCAAGGAGTCAATGATGGGATTGGCGGTCACCTGCCACCCACATCCTCTCATGCACACCCAATCATAGAGCGACATCCAAATGTGCACCGACACAGGTGAGTCATCCATGTCTCGCCTCCGTCGTTCGATGATGAGCCTATCCAGTTTCTGCAATCGGGACATAATACTCAATGTGTCATTGGGCGAGGAGACTTGCTCACTCGACCCATAGTATGATCTCTCTTCGATATTTGTCCACCCCTGTTCGTTGACCATCATCTGGAAGGTCTTCGTGCTCCCTTTCGAGTTGACGGCCCTCAGGGGCCAGTCCAGGACCAAGAAGCTCGTCTTCTGGATCATCATATCGCGAATCGTTGCCTCACCAATGGGGCTCCTTTTCTGCCTCTTGATAATCCGGTTCAACTGTCCAGGTGCGTTGTCCGGGTTCTTCTCCGCCTGGATCAACGCGTTGATGGCTTTGGCGCCCGGAAGGCGTCCAGTAATCAAGCATCCTGTTTGGGCACACATGAAAGCATACAGCTGAAGCCATGCCGCACTCCCCTTCCCAACGTAGGATAGAATAATCTTCTCCGCGCTGGTCTTCTCCTCGAAATGCAATAGCGAAGAGGTCAGGCATCTCAGCATACACTCCCAATATGTCGCGCTCTTACCTTCTGCAAGACACGGCCCAAATACAGTTTGTATGATTGGGTACCCTGTATTGTTGTCTATGTTGAACTTCACATTGACAGTCGCGCCGCTCAGAGTAATACCCCCTTCGAATGAGGTGTAGGTGTCGTGTCCAGCAGTTGGGTTGATGATTGTCCATCTGTCATCATCACCACCGGAGTTCATGCGGAAAATGGAGTCGATGATCTCGTTGTCGATCTTGACGGCATCGCTAGCATGCGACCCCCCACTTGAAGCTCCCTGCTGGGGGACTGGCCCACCAGAGGTCTGGCTCCTTTGCCCGGAGCTTGACGCTGACTTCTGCTGTCGCCCCGTCTGCGGCGGCTCCGTCTTTGATGAGCCCATCACCCACCACGTCGGCTCCTCTCCGATCACAAAGTCCTCGGGATACTTCTCCAGTTCCCTCTCGACTTCGTGAATGGTGCAGTAGTTGTTCTGGTAGAAGTCGATCATGACGTCCTTCTCGGCTTTCATTTCGATCTCCTTCAGCCAGCTCACCCACTTGCGCCGATCTTGATTCTCAGCGGCCCTGTCAGCCGCGTGTGGCGCCAAACTGATGGAGTTGATGTTCATCGCAGGCAGCTTTGACTCGTAGATCATGTCGATGCACCACAGGAAATTCCTGGCGAACTCGACCTCTCGATAGAGTTCGTTCAGCTCTTTCTTGTCTGGACGGAAATAAGCTGTATACGACTGATCCCTAGCGTGCCTTTCACCGAGCAATGGCTGCAACCTCCTCATGATGAAGGAGACGCACATGAGCGAGTTGATCGCCCCGATGCACGCGTCAGAGATGTCACTGGGGGTTGACCCACAGATCATCCAGCGCAGGAGATTGTGCTGGCTGGCATTTTCATCCCTCCTCAGCGCATACGCGAGGTTCTTCATCGTTGCATGCAGCTCATTCTGGTAGACCAACCCAAGGTCCCAATTCTTCTGGTAGTCGTCCTTGGCACCACGACCGTAGAAGTCGATCTTGGGGGCCTTGATCACGCTCAACGTGAATACTTTCCCCCAGTTTCGATCTCTGAACTTCGATATTCTCCGATCGTGCCTCTCAAACTCTGCAGTCGTCTGGAACTCCTCGGAGCTCCTCCACCTTCTCGACGACGAGGCTCTGGTCGGCTCATCGCTGATGAACTCTTTGTATACCTCCCCGACCGGGGTGTCCTGGTGGAATGCAGCTTTGAACGACCGTTCCTCGTTGTCTTCGGCCACACCTGATGCGAGATCCCAGATGTCTGTGATTGATCTCAGCATATCCGCCCCTTCTATGCAGTACTTGGTGACGTTGAGCAACTCGGGGTTCTTCGCTAGCAGCGATGCCTCACCGCAAAGTTGGTTCAGCGCCGCCACGATCTTCTTTCCCTTGCTGCAGAATTCCCTCCACCCAAGCATACATTCGTCGGCAGACAGTTGTCCGAAAACTTTGCTGATGAACTCTAATGCAACCCTCATGGATTGCCCTTCACCTTTCATCATCCCGCGGCATCTGGCAGAATAATACGCTGAGTAGGCATAGATAGCAGGGACGCCGATGTCCTCGATCCACTTTATGCACATGCCCAGGTCGCTGCCCATCTCCATTCTCTTGGGTATCCTCTTGCCCTCCTCGATGGCGTTCTTCACTAAGTTCCCCAAGAATATTGCCGCTTGTCTGGATTTCCCAACAGGCACGCAGAAGAATTCATTCGTATTGACGACAGTCGTATTGGCAGTCATCTTGATGATATTCTCCAGAACCAGGAAAACCCAAAATAAGCAGCTGCAAATACAGCCACGGAATTGTCCCAATACGAGCCCAGTTTCTGATTGAGGTGATGAACTGGTCCAACTCCTCTTCGAAACTTGGGGTTCGGGACTGGCCCAGCTCCCCGTTGGCACCAGAGGTTCGGGACTAACCCAGCTCCTCGGTGGTACAGTCGGGGTGGTGCAAATTTCACACGCAGTAGCTTGATGCTTCCGCGATCTCCCTCGCGTAATGCAAGCAAGAGCGAGTTTCGATGGTGCCGGCTTGAGGCACTTTGCTCGAGCACGAAAACGGCGGAGGATCACACCCACAATTAACGACGTGTACAACTGGGTTTCTTTGGTTTCACGACCGGCACAAGGTCCATGCTCATGGTTTCCATTGCATTTCTTAGACAACGAGCTACCAAGATCAAAGTTCCATGAAACAACTCTCCACGGTTTCTTGATTGGCATGGGTTTCTTGGCGTACCTTTGCTTCAAGCCATAGCGACATCCATCAAACTCGTGACTAGTGCCATCATGAACAACCTCATGCAGTCTCTCGTCCTTCCAATAATCGCAACTTCCAGGCAACTCAAACAAAATCGCAGCTCGTTTTGTCATGGCATGCCGTTTGATTTCAAGGAACCGTTCAAACAATCTCCAAAATTCCCTTTGTTTGGCCTCGATTTTCTCTGCGGTGTCAATTCCGCGAGTCTTGTTGAGGCGTGCCCATGATGATCCCCCCGTGCAAGGCCCGGCGAAGAACAACAAATCGGAAGGTTTGGTGAGCACATGTCTGGCGATTCTCCCCCCGTACTCGCTCAGTAAGTCATCGACCAAAGTTATGGTGACGACCTGCGGCCCGTTATGGCGGGCAAGGGCAGTGAACCAGTTACGTGGTTCGGAACACGCCATCAGCACAATGGGCCGAGCCAAGTCAACACTGTATAAAGTGACGACTGTGCGAGTTCTCATACCAGGAAGCGAGACATGCACAGGAGCGCGAAGCACACCACCGTCATGTTTAACCATCGCGAGTTCATTACCCGGCGCTAACTGTGGTTTGTGCTTCACCGCAATGCGATACGGAACAAAACAACGACCAGGGACAAGCTGCTCGTGATTGATATGCAGACAACGCATGAGCAACTTCAATCGGAGCAAAGTTTCCAAAGCAAGGTCGTTGACACACTTTAATTCTATGCGCTCGTTCGACAGTTCTTCAACGAATGCGGCCAGCACGGACTGCATGTCAACATCCCCGGACCCGACGTGAATTGGCCGTGGTCGTGGAGATCGCTCCCGCGCCGGTACAGCAACCGGTACGGGATGAAACTGCCAAACTGCGCGTTCAACCCATCCATCAATCCGCACACATTGCAACCCTGGGTCAACCCTATCCTCGACCTTGAGCCATGACCCGTTCCTCAGAAACCAAGTGGAACGAAGCCACTTGCTCCCGAATGGTGTCATAACCGCGAGTGGAGGTTTCACACGCATCAATCTGGGCCCCTTGGCAACGACAACCGAATCATGTCCTTCATGCTCATGCAATCCCTCTCTGGATGTCAATCCAGACCACCACAGGTCCGGGGGCATGATCGGAATGTGTGTGTACGGAAACGTGGGAACTCCGTCAACCGTTCCCGAAGCAGTCTGCATGGTCCCTTTTATGGGATCACACGTGGGTGTGAGCGCCTTGAGGGTATCCGGGTCAGACAGCAAGCTCGGGTCAAGTAGACCAATCTGCAAACATGCATGTTTCCATTTGCGCCCATCACTGAACGCCTTGGTGTAGATGTCAGCCGCCATCCTGTCGGTGACCTCATACGCCAAATACATGTAATCACGTGTGAACATCTCATGCATCCACGAAATGCTAACACCATGGCTTCTCTCAAGGTGGCGCATCGTGGGGTTTCTCCCCGATCGCACGACACCGATCATAGCCTTGTTATCGTCATAGAACACAAAGTTCGGTGACTTCTTGAGAATCCGCTCTACCAGCTTGAGAGCGGGCATACCCATCGATCTCATGGCAACATCGGCCGCAACAATCTCGGCCTCGGGAGTGGAGTGACTCACACAACCCTGTCTTTTAGAGCTGCCAGACAACGGAAACCGGGTATTAGGCCCTTGTATATTCAAGTGTCCACCGGAGGTGGAACGCAGCGAGTCAATGCATCCCGCAAAGTCAGCGTCCGCATACAAGGCCAAGTGCACATCGTCCATAGGGTCTCCAACCCAACCGACCATGCGCCAATGTTTGGTATGATGCACATAGCACATCAAGTGATGCAAACCCCGATCATCGGAGTCAGTCCACCTATGCACGTTCCGTGCTAGGCGATTCACTTGCCGCAACAAATCGAAGCGAGCAATCCGCGCACCGTACAGCAACTTCATCAGTACGCTAGCGGCATGCGGAGCAAGGTGTCCACGCACGGGCTCCTTCATGGCCAACTCAGGAGTCCCTCCCCGTTGGTCCGGCACTGTGGCAGAACCGTCGGTGGGCACAAGATTGTTACACCAATTGCACACGACTGACGGCCCCTCTCTGGCAGGCTTCCGTGAGACGTGATTCATTGTTTCTTCATGCAACTCAGGGGTGACAACCTTATTCAACTTCACGTCGCCCGCCACTTCAAGATAGCGGTCGACACAGGAACGTAGGAACTGTTCCATGTCATAGGTCACCGTTGTTACACGGTGTCCGTTCCCGAGAGTGACGTTTCCCTTGCTTTGATTGCAACCAAGGTACATGTCAAGTCCAGTCTCGGGCTCAATCTTCAAACGTGTACGCAACCTGCTCCACCCTTGGGCAAGGTTCTTCTGCGGCCCTGCCATTTTGAAGTCGTCGACATACACAACCAGAACAAGCTGGAGCTTTTCATGAATGTACACTGAAGGCCATTCTTCGCCGATGGGCTCAAAACCAACGGCACGCACCGACTCATCGCAGTGCTGCTCCCAAAATGTTCCCGCATCTGGGTGTCCGTACAGCGCCCTCCTCAACGGGACGACTGGTCTTCTGTACTTATCCCATTTGCATTCACTTGGCACGGCCTCCGGTGGCAATTCAATCCAACACGGCGTGCCTCTCAAGGTGGCCTGTATATACGCCTGAACAGCGTCGGCCATCTGCACATCCCAGCCATCATGACAACCCAAAAAATCCGCCCAACGCGAGGCTTCGAATGAAGCAGGAGAGTTCCCCAAATCTTGAAACATCGCAGCCTCAAAGCTTTGGTTCTTCACTTGGTTCCCCAGCAACACGCCTCTACCCTTGAACTTCCTCTTAGGATCACCAACAGGCAACTGTGAGTGCTTTTCAACGCAAATGCCATGTGCGCGAGCCATGTGTATCTCTTCCCCTTTCGCTTTTGCCTCCTTGGCTACAGCGTCATATTCACGCACCGCGCCAAGATCGAAGACGCCCTGGTCGATTAATCCCGACCATTCTTTCTTCATCGATGCCAACGCATCAGGGTTGGTCAGCATCTCTTTCCGGCCGACCGGTCTGGACACTAAAGCGTCGAAGAATCGTACAACCTTCACGGCTTTCTCTCTGTGCTGTATTCGCTCAGAAGTCACGCACGGCATCGATGGGTACTTCTTGGCTTCACCGTCTTCGCCTATCGCAGGCATCGCGAGTGGCACCTTTCCAGAAACTACCTCAGCGGATTCCTCCCATTCATACCAGGTAAAATCCGTCAGTTCGTCGACCGTTGGATCTGTCCCCGATGTCGTCTCAGCTTCGTCCTTCTGACGTTCCATGACTGATGCAACTGCCTTCGTCCAATTTGGAGTCGACTTAGATCGCTCCTCTGACTTGAACTTCCAGGCGTAAATTACTACCAGACATTCAAATTCTTTCTCAAGCTGAACGTTTCGTCTCAAGACGTCTTGGGACTGCTTGGAATCCATGAGAACAACTACTCCGTCAACAGGATTTACAACAATCCTGACCCACTCAAGTTCAGCCAAGTGTTTCCCATCCATTGGGTTCTTGATCTTTGATATGTTCTTCCGCAATCCCCAATTGTACTGCCATTCTACTCCACCCCAGCGGTTTCGAAGCATTGCTCGAATGTTCTTACCACCGGGCATCTGCAATGTCTGTGCCTCAGCCGGCGCAGAAACCTCAGATTCTTTACTCTTGGGATCTTCTTTCTTCTTCTTGCCACCGCCCTTCACCTCGGCCTTTTCTTCCTTGGTGTAGTATTTACTCATCATTTTCCATTCATCAGGAGTGTACTCTGGAGGTCTCGACGTCTTCATTAACCTGAAGCCATCCTTCCCGACAGGATATGGTCTTCCGGCCTTATCGATCTTAACCTCCTTGCCATCATCGTTGACGTACGTGATGCCATCCCCAGGTAGTCCAACTGACACATGTGGAAGGTCGGACTTCGTAATCTTTTCATCGCCCTTGGCATGTCCATCTCCTTTCCCTTTTGATGAGCTTGGTCTAGCATCTTCCTCTTCTGCATGGTCCCCCCGACCTCCGACAAGTAGCTCCGGACCATCGTCAAGCAGTAGACCAGTGATCTGATCGACCTCATCGTCAAGCAGTCGCTTCTCGTCACTCTGCAGCAACTCAGGCTCGTAGTCCTCATCTTCGATCAGGCGGTCACGCGCATCCAGACCGATTGCATCGACAGACATCTCAATCCCTTCTAAAGTCTCGTTGGCAGCCTTGTACTTCTGTTGTATTGGGAATGTCAGAGGAGACTTCAGAATCATCCTCTCCGTCTGATGTGGCATTCTCAATCGAGGTGGAACCTTTGCCTTCTTGATGTTCAGCTCTGCACCCGCAAACGCAGTGAGTGCCCAAGCGCGGTACTTGTTTGCCCAACGCATCCCGGTGCTCAACACATATCCAGCAAATATACCAGTTTCCCCTCTTGGTTCGAACTTCTCCCTCTTCTCCCCTCGTGCTTCACTCGGCTTGAAGTCTACTAGCGCACCAAAAGGTATCTTCTCGCCTTTGAACTCCTCGCCATGCAGCCTCATCCACGCACTCGATCCATTCACCTCTTCAATGTTCATGAGATGGCACAGAGTGGTGATGGCCTGCACCCAGTAGCACGTGGGCAGACCGGCATGTACAAGACAAGCCGAAGTCTGGTCACTGGTTTGTTCTTTCAGCAAGGGAATTATTCTGCGGTCGTCCAGGCAGCGATAGGTCGTGGTTCAGCTTCAGCTCCACGCACGCATTGATCAGTTCCGGGCCATCATCCGAATATACCTGCTTAATTTTCCTCCTCCCGCAGAAGTGCTTGATAGCCCTGACGACTGAGTCAGTGTCTCTTCTCGCGGTGGGATAAGCCATGATAATTCCGGTATATATGTCCCGGTTGATGAGCGCATACCTGCCTTCCACTTCATGATCTCCTGATGCCGTCACAAAGTCGAACGTCACCAGGTCACCGAACGTCTTCACTTCTCTTTTGAATGCTCCCGTTCGTGATCTGAAGGGTCTCATCTTTGCCTTGACGCATGATTCGCAGAAGGGATTTCGGTATCTGTGTGTAAGCAAATGAGCTATGGAGTTGGCGTCCTTCTTGAGGACTCCCACTTTCCTCTTTATTGATGATCCTTCGTACACGTCTACTTCGATCCCGGCATCTGGATCATCTTCATCAACCTCTTCCTCGTGAGCTTCGGCATCACCATGTCGATGTGGGACTGACCCAACATCTACAGGTATTTCCTCAGCTACGGGAGGCGGACGTACCGGACCGGCTCCTCCGGGTGGCCCGAAGTCGAATGCCCCATCATGGTGTTCGCCCTCAGCCTCTGCGGATTCACCGACAGCGGCGGGTGTGACTTCGTTGTCATCGTCACCTCCCTGATCTGCCTCGTCGTTCGTTACCATCGCCAATACTTCCGAAAAGTGCTCTTTGAGGTCGTCTATCGTAGGACGATGCCTGTTACCCCGAAGCTTACCATCACTCACGAGGTATGGGATGTCGTCCTTGACCTGCAAGTGCACGAATCCCTGCTTTGGTGTAACCATGAAAGGTAGTTTACCAGGCATCCAGTGAAATGCATAACCCATCTTCATGCATCTCCTCCCTACTGACAATACCGTGGGTGTCTCATCCAACACGTGCGGCTCGACAGTCTCGTCCAACTCGTCCACGACTATCTTGGCCACGTCGGACGTGGAAGTGGAACCATTCGCGGTCTGGAACACAATCTCGTCATCATCTTTCACGATGTCGACACCCAGGCTCTTTGCCTTGGCTCGTCCGATGAGATCATGACCACATCCGGTATCCATCAACCATTTCACCCGTTTACTGATGCACGTTGACATGGCGAAAACGTTCTTCGGCGAACCATGCTGCTTCTTCCAGTCGACGGCCGATTCCCTGATTTCGTCCTTGCTCTGATCATATTCGAACATTATGCTGCTCTCCTTGGTCACCGGGAAGTAGTGTTTCTTGTATATGTCATCTACCACCTCTCCCAGTATTTTTGCTCTTATCAATGATCGTTGGACTTGATAGGCTGATAATTCTCGATGATCACTGCTCTTGAACTTCTTCTCGTCGACGTACACGTACTGGTAAGGTTCATTCTCATTGTCCTCATAACCGTACCATTCCCCTTTTCGTTCCCACTGCCTTCTCTCGTCTTCGAGATAGGTGATCTCTCCATTCTCGTCGATGTCGAGTACTTCCTTGAACCATACCATTTTCTCGGGGATCTCGGACTCGCCAGACCATCTCGATGATTCGCTCATCGCGTCGTCATCATGCTCGTGATAGACGGTCTCGGCTTCATCCAGTTCGACCTGGTCAACGTCCTTCTTGAAGCTGACCTTTCCCGCAGGAGCCGATTGCTTCAGGACTATCGCAGGCATCGCGATGGCCCTCCTTGCAATAGCTGGTGCTGCGGCCTTGGCGGCAGCCTTCGACTTGGCTTGCGCCTTGTCGCTTCTTGACGTTGCCGGAGCTGAATTGTTCTTGATGAGCTCGTGCCTGTACTTGCAAGCGCTCCCCCTGTCGCACTTTCCCTTCTGAAATGCGAAGCATGCTCCATCATCCCTCTTTGGTGACGACGATCTGGATTTGGACTTACCCTTTCCTTTCCCCTTGGGCATGTTCTCCAGCTTGTGCTCCGTCTTCTTGCTGTGGGAAAATGTGCATTCTTTTCCTTTCACGCATCCCTTCGCCGATTTGAAGTGATACCAACAGGGGTTATCTTTGCCTCCGCCCGGACTCTTGCCTCTATCGCTGGCACCGTCGGACTTGCCGTTCTTGCCAGCGTGGCCCTTTGCTTTGGCTTTTGGGAGTACAGGAGCAGCATCAGGTCCGCCGGGTTTCCCCTTGCTGCCCTTGCCACCCTGGTTCTCCTGTTTGCCAGTGGCTGGAGCCGCATCTCTGCCGCCTGACTTCATCATCGACTTGACCGATCTCTCCTTCATGTCAAGCATCAGGTCCTCCCGATCCGCCTTGATCTGATGGTCGATCAACGCCAACAAGAATTCGTACGTGAGGATGCTTGTCCGGCAGTCTATGGTAGGCATTGAGGCCGAATTCCATCTTCTTGCTTTTCTTGATCTTCCTGTAGATATCTCTGAGAGCCAATTTGCTGGGTCTGTCCTCGCTCCTCATCTTTAGCAGCAAATCATACCACTTGTTCCTGAACATAACCAAGTTCTTGTCTCCAGGAAAGTCAAGGTTGAATAGGTGCTCGATGTGGTAGACAAGATCCGTTCTATCAGATGTTCTGAATGATTGCATAACCAATGCCACCAACTCTCGTCCCTTCACGATCACCCCTTGTTGATTTCGTAGTTCCGAGTGCCGCGTAGCGTCGAGGTACACGTCTTTGGCTTCGTCAGGTGCTTGTTTCAACATGTTCTGCATGCCCATGGCCATCTTAATATCTATCGTAGCAAATCTGTCGCCACCTGAATCGCTAAGCGTATTCAGGTCTGGGTTTAACCCAAGAGCTTGTTCCAACCATTTTGTCCATGTGTCGGTATCTGGATCTGCACATGCGCTCAGAACATTCATCAGCAGTTGCATCTTCCAGTTGTCAAGTTGGTGGATCTTTGGCCAAGCAGGAATAGATACCCTCTCGGCTTCTTTCCTCGAGATCCTCGGTCTGTCGTTCTTGACCTCTCGATCATCTCTCGATCTTCTTCGTCTCCTCCGTGTCCGATTGTCATCTTCTTCCTCTTCTTCTTCCTCGTCTTCTTCATCCTCTTCGTCGTCGTCGTCCTCTCCCTCATCATCGGGTGGGTCATCCGGAGGTCCTCCTCCGCCACCTGTGAGGCTCAACTGACGTCGACTTGCTCCCTGCCTATTCCCATTAGGCGAGAATCCACCGTAATCCAATGGGGGCGTACATGTCCGACAACCCCTTGCATCTGGGATAGGTGTACATCGATCATTGGATCACCAAAAGACGGAAAGAGAATCGAACCTGGCATTAGCGACAAATTAGGGGTCAGATTTGAAGACGATGACGGGACTAACCCAGCCATCCTCTTGTGTACCCTAGTTGAATTAGCTTGGGGTCCCCCCTCAGCGCGTTTCACTACTGCTCGTTCACGATGTCCATCTTTACTGCTAGAGGCTTCCTGTGTCTCCAGCTTCTTGTGAGCACGTAGTTCCTCGTTGTCAGCATCGAGTTGGCGAACAAAACTCTCTTCTTGCTTGAGCGTCGCCTCCCTTTCCTTCAGTTGTCCCTGAAGCTCATGCATCTCCTCGAGGTATTCGTCGTACACTCCCTTAGCTGTCAATCTCCAGTACTCAGCCTCCTTCGACTTCTCGTCCATCGTGCACCGTTCTTCTTGTTTTGCCTCTTTGACCTGGGCTAGCTCCAAGATCGCATCTTGACGATGACCACCCTCGACAGCAATCATTTGGTCCTTCATCGACACGTCGGATTCATACTGTTTGACGATCTCTTCCTTCTCGCGAAGCAAGCAATCTGCTCTCTTTGATTCTTGTTCCGCAAATACTGTAACGTCATTCAGTCTCGCCATCAGCTGTTCCCTGGAGTCTTCCATAGAGTACGTCTCGGGGCGCTTGACGAGTGCGTGCTCCAACTGTGATTTCAGACTTTGGACCATCTCCTCCTCGTTGAACTTCTCGATAGATGTAAACGATTCGATGCCTCTGATTTGTTGCTGATAAACTGATATCTGCTGTGAAGCTTCACGGTGTATCTGATTTGCACGTATAGCTGACTCCTGCGCGGCCGACTTCTCGCTTGCCATGTAGGATTTCATCACTGCAATCTCCCGCTTCTGCTCCATAATAGTTCCTTCAGCTTGTCTCATCTGTTGCATTATAACATTCGACTCCATGTCTTTCTTTTCCCCGTACTGAAATGCGTTCATTTCCACCTTGCGCATCTGTTGGGCTTCTTCCTCAAACTTGCGCCATGCCTCAGCCATGTGGTGTTGGTGGTGACTCACTAGATGTCCCGACTGCTTGCTGGCAATCTCGCATCGTCTTTCCAGCTCCTGGATTCGGATGGTGCTTCCATAGTCTTCTTGGTTAAGATTCGCCATTGCTGCCGACATTTCATCAAGTGTCTTCTGATATTCCCCGATCTCCACCTCCATCTTATTCTTCTCTTTGATCACGGCGCGAAAATCCGCACTGGTGGGTGATTTTGACCTCCCACCCTTCGATGTCGATCTCACGCCCTTCTGCGACGTCCGTGGTGTCGCAGGCGAAGATGATGATCTTCTCGGTGGGGATTCTCTTTGCTTCGACTCCTGATGAACATCGATCTGCTTCCATGATCTTGTGGGAGTGGAAATGTCGCTGAATAGCGCGGAACCTCCGCTCCCAGGTTCATCCTGTGAATCTGCGATCATATCCATCACTGCAGGAAGAGCCATCAATCCATTGGACCCCTCTGAGCTGCTGTTCCCAAAAGTTGCAGTACTTGGGCTCGCTGAAGATGCCATTGTACTGTGTAGGTTATCGTTCCGCAATAAACCAGCTGTCTCTCTGTCCAGTGTAGAGCTTGTAGATACGGCTGATAACCTGTCAAGAGACGGCAAGGCGACGTCCCGTGACGCTATGCACCGAACCCTCCAGCTGTAATACCAACCACGTGGAAAGGTGTATACGGACGATGCCGTTATAGCCGAACCCGTGTAAACGTTGTAAGGGGGAAGGAATGATAGTTACAACAGTGGTCCTGACAAATGCAGCGCAAGCGAAGTGTTTTCCGCTCTCAATGCCGATCACGTGTGAATGCAGCTACACATCAGATCTTGAACCTCAATTGTGTCTTGAGCCAAAATGGCGATCAATGGAACTTGGTAAGCAACACCAACACAGACCTCAGAACAGCTTCCCAATTTAGGCACGGGGCCTAGAGGGTTTTAACACATAGGAAGAGTGCCGAGTGAGTGCAAAGGGGCATGCATAGGAAGAGTGCTGAATGAGTGCGTAGGGGCATGCATAGGAAGAGCGCAAAGCGAATGCATAGGTGCATGCATAGGAAGAGTGCAGCGTGAGTGCATTGAGGCGTGCGTAGGAAGAGTGCTGAGTGATAGCGTAGGGGCATGCATAGGAAGAGTGCTGAGTGAGTGCATAGGGGCATGCATAGGAAGAATGCTGACTGAGTGCGTAGGGGCATGCGTAGGAAGAGTGCTGGGTGAGTGCATAGGGGCATGCATAGGAAGAGTGCTGAGTGAGTGCATAGGGGCATGCATAGGAAGAGTGCTGAATGAGTGCGCAGGGGCATGCATAGGAAGAGCGCAAAGCGAATGCATACGTGCGTGCATAGGAAGAGTGCAGAGTGGGTGCATTGAGGCGTGCATAGGAAGAGTGCTGAGTGAAAGCGTAGGGGCATGCATAGGAAGAGTGCTGAGTGAGTGCATAGGGGCATGCGTAGGAAGAATGCTGAGTGAGTGCGTAGGGGCATGCATAGGAAGAGTGCTGACTGAGTGCGTAGGGGCATGCGTAGGAAGAGTGCTGGGTGAGTGCGTAGGGGCATGCATAGGAAGAGTGCTGAGTGAGCGCATAGGGGCATGCATAGGAAGAGTGCCGAGTGAGCGCACAGGGGCATGAATAGGAAGAGGGGCATGCATAGGAAGAGTGCTGAGTGAGTGCATAGGGGCATGCATAGGAAGAGTGCCGAGTGAGTGCGTAAGGGCATGCGTAGGAAGAGCGCATAGCGAATGCATAGCGAAAGAGCGCTGAGTGAGTGCGTAGGGGCATGCATAGGAAGAGCGCTGAGTGAGCGCATAAGGGCATGCAAAGGAAGAGTGCTGAGTGAGCGCATAGGGACACGCATAGGAAGAGTGCTGAGTGAGTGCGTAGGGGCACGCGTAGGGAAGGTGCAGAGTAAACTCGCAGAGATCTTGCATGCCTTCTTGCCTGCTTTTTGAACTTTGTTGTCACTGTCCTATTCAGGTGTTGACGGGCGAGGTGTTTTGACCACAGGAAGTCTTCAGCGCGCTTGCCGTCTTGCTGGGGTGCAATGGCGCGTGGGCCATTCAGGTTGTCGATCTCCTTGTCGCCCTCCTCTGCTCGGGTGACAATAATGAGCTGGCGTCTGCGTTCAAAAGCTTGCCGGGTGAGCTCAATCAATGCATTGCCGTCACCCTGCAGCCCACCATCGAAAGCATTGTCGAAGAAAATGCGCGTGCAAATGCCATGACTTGCAAGCTGTCTGAAAAAACGAGCGCGCAACTTTGAGTGCAAGGGATGTGTCTGAAACCCGGAAAAAACTTTGAGGCTCTGCCCAAGCTCTCCCTGCAGTACCACCATCACGCAGGACTCGCTTGCGTTGGTCTTCAACACAGACTTCTGAAAAGCTCTGCGGCTTTTGCGTCAACTTCTCGCTTATCTTTTCCGACGTAAAATGCGGAACGCATGGCTTTTATACGCACATAAGCTGTTGTTCCAGTTGCTGGCTTTAATGCATCACTGTGTCTTTCGTCTAATGTGCTGTGAATCACGCGCCGCATGATCAGGTGTACACTCAGGTGCCGTGGCCCCTGGCCCAAATCACCCCGCAGTGGGACTTTGCTTCGCCCACTGGCTACGCAGAGCATTGAAAGGTGCGCTGGCGCTTTGGTGCTCTACCGTGTCTTCAGCCTGGGGCTTCGTGGGCCCTGGCAACGAAGTGATATTGGCAGAGGAGCCGCTCTTCGGCATCCAGACTGCGGGTCACTTTGGCATCCTCGGCAGAACCGGCAGTGCAGCAACCTCCCGGACAGCGACCTAGGTATCTTCATGGCATCCTCCTCCCCTTCACAAAGCTCTATGAGCCCCCCGTCCACGGATGTGGCCACTACAAGGGATAGCTGCGTTCCCCTGTTCAGCGGTCAACCCAATGGCTTCCGAAAGTGGCGGAAGAGGATAGCTTTGTACCACAAGAAGATGGTGGTAACGAAGAGAGAGAAGGAGGCGGTCTAAAGGAGCCGGTCTACAACCTCCTCGGCTCTCTCACCGGCACCGCCTGGAAAGTTGTGGAACAGCTGGAGGATGCCCAGATCGAGGCCGATGACACCTTCGAGAAGATCCTGAAGTTGCTGGACCAGTCCTTCCAGTACGTGCGGAGCTGACGTCTGATTCAGATGGCTACTTCAACTAGGTTCAGCGCCGGGCAGGTCAGACCCTCCTGAGCTATGTCACAGAGCACGACGAGGCCCTGCGCACGGTTGCCAAGCACAGTGTTGACCTCCCCTCCACAATTGTTGGCTGGCATCTTCTTCGGCGTGCCAGCCTTACCCGTGAACAGGTACGCCTCATCACCGCCCACGCCAACAAGGCCACGGACCGCGACACCACCGTCAAGGCCTTCTACTACATCCTTGGTCAAAGACTACAAGCGCCCCGGCCACAAGCACAACACCTACGATCGGTTCGAGGACGCTGCCAGCAGCATGGTTATTGGGCCGATGATGGCACCTACGAGGACTAGAAGGGCTTTGCCGACTCGCCCGAGGAGGATCCTATGTACTACCAGCACGATGAATACTGGGAAGAGCAAGATTAGCCCGAGGAGTACTGTGACCCCGCCTTCTACGAAGCTGATGAAATTGGAGACTGCACCTACATGAGCGCCGATCCTGCCTCTTGGGCAGTTGAGGAGTATGATCAGGTCCACAGCGCCGACGTGGACGCCAGCAAGAGGTTTCAGGAGCTTCGCCTGTCGCGTGGTTTTCTTCCTGTAGTAGTTGCTCTTCGGGAAGGACAACAAGGTGAACCAGCTGTTGCTTCCGGACACTCCAAAGCTCAAGGAGCAAGGGCAAGCCTTCACAGGCCAAGTCCCGAGCTGCGAGTGCAACGCAGCGCATACGCTGCGGTGGATCTGGCCATTGGGCCAGCGCATGCCCTCCACCACAAGCAGCTTCGTTCCGTTCTACGCCCAATCCGAACAAGCGCCCCGCCATCGAGGATGGATCCTCGATGATGGCCAACCTGCTGATCGACCAGTTCGGGTCCGAACGGCCGGATGCTGTCATGTTGGATCCTGGAGCATCGTCCTGCTTGGCTGGCTACCAGACCTTTCTCGCCTGTGTCTCCCACCTCGAGTTCATCGGCTACCACATTGACCAGATCCAGTTCAGCCGCTGCGCCAAGGACTTTCGCTTTGGAGGTGACCATTCCGGTCGAAGCACATGGGCGGTCCGCATCCCCATCTGCCTGAACAACAAGTATGGCGTTGCTGATTGCTTCCTGCTGCCCGGACACACCCCAAGTGCTTGCACAGGCAAACTGGCTCCAACAGCCGGACTCATGGGCTGCTAAGACCGAAGAAGAAAGTTCCCGAGGTGGAAGCGCGAACGACCGAGGACTTACAGCATCATCCTCAAGGTATCGGAGGGTATCCTGTTGTGATCTTGTTGCTGTTCTGCGCCGACGCCAGCTCAATGGACGTGGAATAGAGAAGGAAAGCAACTTCAATCGTAACCGTAGCTGCCGGCGCTGTTCAAAGGCTTTCAAGGCCACGCGGAAGCGGTAGAACACACCTTCCCACGCCCTCTTGCCAGCATTGACAATGACATCCCATGCAGGAACAGCAATGACATCAAGATCAGCAAGTTGTAATCCGGTTTTGTCAATGGTTTGCTGGAGCACTCTGGCGCGTTTCTGACGCGCCCGCAAGGAAGCCATAGTCATGCCAGTTGCTGCAGGCGTACTTGCAGTCTGCGCTCGAGCCGCATCAAGGGTACCAAGCACAGGAGAACTTAATGACGACCTCATGGCCTTCCACGAACAAGCAGGAATCTCTGCCAACCATGCCCTGTTGTTGAGTACGCCTATTGTTTCAGTTTTTTTCAACATACACACGCTGTTATTATTGATGTCAACGGGCGCCTGCCAAAAAGCAAAAGTGGTGGCACGCCTTTTTTCCGCGCCGGGCTAGCCAAGCACTGCAAAACATGAAAACAGTCTTCCTAAAAGCATCTGCGCGGGCGCCAGCTGCTTCGTTGGGCTCAGCGTTTTTGCACAGGCGCATCTGGCTCATTGAGCTCAGCTTGTCTGCGGCAAACTCCGTCCAATTCTTCCGCAACCTTGTCCTGTTCGCGCTCCACGTCCTCATCTGCATCGCAAGAGATTTGGAATGACAGGTTATTGATGATATTGGACGCTGTGTGAAGTTTGTTCAGGAAGTCGGGCTCGTCGTCCTGCGGCGCCAAGAGCGCATCCGCCCGGTGTCCAAAGACCACGTGAAAATCCCGGATTTTCGTCTCTGCCTTGTCAGCTGCCTCCACAGAACGGCGCAGCAGGTCATGAATTTCCTTCAGAGCCATTCGGAGATCTTTGAGAATACCGAGCCGCAGAGTCAGTTCACGGTGGCGCTCCTGAAGGTCCTCCAACTCTGTCTTGGCATTGACCGAATCCATGGGCGGTGAGCAAACACAAGTCGTAAATTCTTGTGATCAAACTTGCGCTGCGGGGGGGGGGGCATTGTTTTGGGGTTGTTTTAAGGTTTCTGCGGATACCAGTTGCTGGGGCATTGCATTGATTTCTCAATCATATTTTTCTGCAGGCCTCACAGCTGCGGTTCTGACAGCTGGCCAACCCTGAAAGTCGACTTGCCGAGTTGCAAGGTTGTTGGATGATTATGTATTGCGGAGCTTTGAGTGGGCCCAGGGATGCTCCCGGTAAATCAAGTTCTAGGATTGTGCCCTATGCCACATAGAATGGCAAAACTAGTTTGGGGGCCTTGTTTTTTTGGTATCTCGGGGCCTTTCATTCAAGATTGCCCCAAGGTGGCGAATAAACAAGTGCAAGACCGGGCAGCAACGCGGTTTTATCGAAGCTGGCGCCGCAATGGCAAGTGAGCTGCTCCCCATGAGAGAGTGTTGTCGAGCACAACTATGCAAAAACAAACACAACATTTAAAGTTCAATGTTGAGTCTCCTAGCATACTTTTGCTCGGTGGACCTGGCCACCAAGCCCCTAAGATGGCCTGAGTCGCCCTCTCAGTTTCCACCCGGCAGCTCCATCGCCAAACAACACCTTTAGCAAAAGATTTCGTGCGGCGGCAGCGCACAATCCAGGACAGTGAGAATGTCCTCAGGCGCCGCTCGGTTACTGAACTCCTCAGAAGGGCGGTCCGAGCCCTGGGCCTGGGGATCTTTGTTCTTCTTGTTCTTCTTGTTCTTCTTGTGCTTCTTCAGCTTGCTGATGGATTTCATGGGCTTCTTGTCCTCAGTCTTCTTGTTCTTGACCTTCCTGCCCTTGACCTGCATGTTCTTGCCCTTCTTGTCTTCGGCAGGCGGAATCTGGTTGTCGTTGATGCTTTTGAAGAGGTCCTCGAAAGCTGTGGACGCTGGCGTGGAGGGTCTTGTCGGCGTTGCCGATGCTTCTGAAGAACAGGCGGTCTCGCCATCCGGACTGAAGTGCCCCCAAGTCAACGTGGACGCATCGCTGTCACCGTCCTCTTCCTTGGGCTTGCGGGGAGGGAAGCCACCCAGACTGTCATAGATGGTCATGTCCCACGTTGCCTGGATGTGGAGTTTATCGTTTCTGCAGAACGTGTAGGACACGGTGGCCCCTCCCTTCTTCGTCGCCGCAAAGCTCCCTCCTAGCCCGCTTCGATTGAAGGCCACCTTCATCTTGACGTCATACTTTGGTAGGTTGACCGTGTAGCCATGGTTGCCCATAGGCGGTAAGTCAGGGAAGCCTTCGAGCGTCATTTGCCGCATGATCGGGTAGTACTTGGGCAAGAGGTTGCCCCAACCAGGAACTCTCACTTCCGTGGACTTCTCCCAGCGCCGCGCGGCCTCGCGGCGCTGGGGATCCCAAGGGTCGTCGTTCTGCGCCTTCCTGATCGTTCTGATCGGCATGGCAGCAACAGGGAACAAGCTACTGTGCTAAGGATATGGAGCTCTGCGCAAGCACAGGGCCACCTGTCGCCCAATGTTGAGACTGAGAAAAATCTTCAGAGATGGCAAGCGGAATGTACCCCCAATGGGAGCCAAGCAAGCAACCGTTTAGCCAGCCAGCCAGCCCGGACAAGTTCAAATGTCAATTTGTATTGTTTTCCAATTCTGGTCTGCAATCAAAACTCTTGAAACTTGAAACCTCAGGTGTCCATCGCGTCGTCATCGGTGCCGGTGCCCTTGTCAAGCATGTTGGACGTGTCGTATGGGTTGGGTAAGTGCTTAGCTTCGGCGGGGCTCGTCGCATGGAACCACACAAGGTTGCCAGTGAAATAGTCCATGGGCATGATCTTGTCCAACATGTCCACATCTCCGGCGACGACACACTCAACGGCTTTCTCCGGAGTGGCTTCATCACCCATGTCAACCACGATCAAACGAGGCATTGTCATCCATGCCTGGGCGGATGTTTGGGTCATCCAGCAACGTCGTCTCAAGCCAGCCCCAAAGGATGAACCAGTTTCCACAGTGGAACTGGGGGATCGGCCAGCGCGACTCTTCCACCGGGCACCTTTGAACGTCGTAGATCACGAACCGGAGGTGTCGCATCTTGACAGCCAGGTCTCTGATTGCATTGCCAATGCCTCGCTCCATGAGGAATATGTGATCCCCTAGCGCGTGTTCCCAATTCCAGAGCAGGAACGCGAACATCTCTTTCCATCCACGCCTGCAGCGGCCTTCCACCAGAATATTTTTCTTGATATGCTCATCGCTGTTCGGATGGATGATGAGAATCCAAGACTTGAAGTCTTCCATTGACTTCGGGACGTTCTCCTTGTTCTCGAACAATGTCACGATTCGGGAGAAAACCTTGTCGTGCGCCTTGTAGAGGGGCAGGAAGCTTGAGGCCCATGTGATGACTGCCACCGAGTCACCAAGGTTGAGCTCATCATACTTAGGCACGTGTAAGTGGCGCATCGGTAGCAGTTCTGTGCAAGCACAGCCTGCTCAGGCTCAGGGCAGGGAACCTCGCTTGCTTGCTCGGCTGAAACACAGTTGCGGCATGCACTCCAAATACCTCCAAACTCGGAAATCTTTGACTACATCAACCCTATTGTCCGCGTTTGACAGGGACCAACGACTCAGCTCAAGCGCTGCTGTTTTTTCGCCTGCATGCCGCAATGGTCACCGCAATAGTCAAAACACAGAACAAGGCATCTGTGCCAGCACAGTCGCACTTCAGTTCACATCATCCGGCCCAGTTGATGCCTTGTATGTTTCCATTCGCGCCCGGCAGTCTTTGCAGCCTGCTTTGGAGCCACTGCGCTTGCTGCAGCCGAGGATGCCAGCCTTCAGCCTGTCACTGACGGTTGCATACTCTCCCATCCAAGGCCACTTTGTTCCATATCGCCGTTTGGCTTTGGGCGAGCCCTTTGCTTTGGCCTTTGCTTTGGCGTTTGCTTTGGCCTTTGCTTTGGCCTTTGCTTTGGGCGAGCGATGAGGTCCCTTGGGCGTGAATTTGGGCAAGCTCTTGGCTTTTGCTTTGGTCTTACCTTTGGGTTTGCCTGTTGGTTCCTGGTGGTGTTGTTTTTTTGTATCATCCAGGACACTGCCTTCTTCATCATTCTGCTCGTCGTCAGAAGCAATGGAGCTGTGGAACAAGCAATACAGACAGTCAGGACCCAAGCCAATACAATCTTGTCTGACCTGGAGGCATCGGCAGGTGTGCGTGTGAGAACGGATTCAGCATTGCACTGTTGGAGTTGGAAACATGCAGTGTTTATTCTCAACAGATTTCGTGCAATTTCTGGAGTCACCCCGTACGAGGCAGTGCAGGGAAGCAGGTACTCTGGATAAGTGGTGAAGTTCGGTGAGACGGTCATGGCCAGAATCAAGCAGCAGAAAGGAGAACCCAGATTTGTCGCTGGAGTGTGGTTGACGAAGTGCGGCTTTCAGGATCTGCATTTAGTGTCAACAGACAGTGGTGAGTTGCTTCTCACCAGAACAATGGGGGAACACTGATTTGGACCCCATTTTCAGAGCCAAAAAACGACTCCATTTTTAGAACCCGAAACCTGACCGACAGAGGGTCACCTTGGGGACTTACCGCTGACCACTGGGGCTGACAGAGGGTCACCCTGGGGACCATTGGGGCTGACAGAGTGTCACCCTAAAGATGTGCCAGATCTTTTGATAGAAGTGTTGTTGGAGCATATCGTCGAGATTTTTCCAGTTAAAGTGTATATTTCCTGCTTATTTGGCCATGCGACAAGCTCAGATTTGCTTTCAAAGGGTATTTTTGAGCGCGCGCCCCGGAATGCTAATTGATGACAGAGAAAAAAAACATTCTGATCTCTTGAGGGTGGTTTGCGCTGCGCACCACTGGCCTTGTATGCATGCTCCTGGTGCCCTATATGCCTACTTATGTGTGTACTTTCTCCACCCAACAGGTTTGCTTTTTTCCCATAGCGCGGTAGTTATTCAGAAAAAATGCAAAATGATGTTGAAAGATTGTAAATTTTTGTGTTTTTTAACGTGAAAAAGTGTCACTTGAATCTGACAAAGCATGTATGCAGAAGTGTCACTTTGATTGAAAAACTTGCATTACTAAGCGCTCATTCTTTCATTTGGTGCTGCTCCTTCATTGCTCATTCTCTCGTTTGATGCTGCTCCTTCATTGCACATTGACGCTGCTTCTTCGTTGCTCTCTTCTTCCTTTCTTGCTGTACAAAATCCTTCCCCTCCTTCTTGTTCCCTTGCTCTTTCCCTGTTGCGTCCTGCTCCTCTTTTCCTTGCTCTTTCCTTCTTCCTTCCTCTTTTTCTCTTTTTCCTCTTCCGCCACTTCTTTTTCCTTTCTCTTTTCTTCTTTCTTTCTCTTGTTTTCTTTTTCCCTTGCTCTTTCTTTTTCCCTTCCCTTTTTTCCTTGCTCTTCTCCATCTTTCTTTCACCTTGCACTGGCTTCTTTCTTTCTTGTGTTTTTTTCTTTCCCTGCTTCTTTTTTTTCTTTCTTTTCAGAGCTTTAGCTTGCAACCTTTAAGGTTTGAGGGTTGTAGCTTTGCAGTGCTGCAGGGTCAACCTTCCAGAGAACCTTTGAAGGGTTGCAGGTTGCAGGTTGCAACCTTTAAGGGTTGAGGGTTGCAACTTTGCAGGGCTGCAGGGTCCTTCCAGAGCTTGAGGTTGCAACCTTTGGGGTGGAGGGTTGCAATTTTGCAGGGCTGTAGGGTCAACCTTGCAGAGCTTTAGGTTGCAACCTTTGAGGGTTGCAGGTTGCAACCTTTGAGGTTTGAGGGTTGCAGCTTTGCAGAGCAACCTTCCAGCTCTTTAGGCTGAAAGGGTTGCAGCTTTGCAGGGCTGCAGGGTCAACCTTCCAGAGCTTTAGGCTGAGCTTTAGGCTGCAACTACCTTTGCATCCTGCAGAGAGAGAGAAAGAAAAGAGAGAACGCAAAATTGAACAGGGAAGAGGAGGAGCGAAGAGACAAAGGGTTGCTCACAACAGAGGGAACCGAGAAAACAGATGATTGAACAGAACAGAGCAAACAGAGGGAACAGAGGGAAGAGAGGATTGAACAGAACAGAGAGAGAGAGAGAGTAGAGAGAATAAAGAGAGTAGAGGGGACAGAGACTTGAAGAGATAGTGTGTGTGTGTGTTTGTGTCTGTGTGTGTTTGTGTCTGTGTGTGAGTTGTGTCTGTGTGTGAGTTGTGTGTGTGATGCGTCTGTGTCTGTGTCTGTGTATGAGTTGTGTGTGTGTGTGTGTCTGTGTGTGTGCTGTGTTTGTGTGTGTCTCTGTGAGGGAACAGAAGAATGAAAAAACTGCAAACAGAGAGGGAACAAAGGATTGAACAGAACAAAGAGAACAGAGGGAAAAGAGGACTGAACCTCTTTCAAGTTTTTTTTGAAGAAACCTTGTTGAGTGCTGGGTTCTTGTCTAAGAAAATTGCTGTGCCATTGCTGGTCTTGCTTTGTGTTTGGTGTTTGGTAAGTGTTGTTAGCCTTTGGCAGAAGCGAACTTTGAATTGCCAGACGCATGGTTCAAAACATGGAGTCGTTTTTTGGTTTTGAAAATGGGGTCCAAATCAGCGTTCCCCCACAGTATGCGACCGGCTGCCAGCAGTTGACGTTTTCCGGGAAGTTGATGCGAGGAAGATTCTGGAAGAAACAGTGTTTAAAGAAAAGAAAGCGTTACTTCTTTGATGCGCAACATTTTGCAGCGGTTTGAGATCAGGTATTTTGCTGTCTCGCTATTATTGCGTCTGCAATGTGTGGCGGCTGGATCCACACAAATGTTTGTTATGTTATAGTTGTTTATTTGCATTTTGGCGCAATTGGGTACCAGGTTTCGATGCCGTTTTTGCTTCTTTTGTGGTTCCATTTTTTGGGTCTAAATGTGGTTCCAAATCTGGAACCTGTCCTTTTAGTTTACTCAAGCGGGTTCCACTTTTGGAGCCAAAAGTGGCCCTGTTTTTGGAGCCAGGCAACCAGCTTTTGGCAGCGGATTCGGCGCCGCCGCCGTGTAGCGAGTCGCGCTGGAAAAGCGGTGTTACTGATTAATCTGGGCGAGACTAACATACCATATACTCTGGAGCCTTGAGTTGGCGCAGTTGCAGACGAAGTCGAGTCTTCGTTGCTGGCGCGCAAGAAAGATTATCGAGGGTCTGCAGCGCTCATTGCAGTTATTTGTGACAATGAGCCCTATACAGTGATCATGATAGACTAGCGGCGCACAGCGTGACGAAACAGAACTGCGCGAAGAGTCTCAAGACCTTGGGACAAAGAGATGCTGAACACGGTGCAACAGTTTTCCTGGCAACATCCGGGATTGGTGGCAAGTTGCACAATGGCCCTTAAGAAGGCGAGAAGTCCATTTTCGGTGGAGTCCTACTTCACCGAGATTGATGATGGAACGATGTTGAGTGATTTTCTGCGTGCACAGGCTGCAGAAACTCCAGAACTGCAAGACAGAGAGACAGTTGTGATTCCGAGACAGACAGATGAGCCCGGCATTGAACCACAGACACCTGTGGTGATTCCAGAGCGTGCTTTGGAAGATGAGAGAAGTGGAGGCGCCGCTGAGGCAGGGCGACATGAAAGCGCCCAGCCCGGGCACAGCGCAGGGCGACATGGAGGCGCCCAACATGAAGCGCAGGCGGGGACAACTCAGAAGTCCCAAACAAGTGGAAGTGAAGGAAGTGCAGCCAAGAAGGCGCGTACGGATGGACCGGCGGAAGACATTCCCATGCAGTTGGAGCCATCCAGCACCTCGGCCAAAACTTCCAGAGATCCTCATTCAGGGGATGCGAGTGATGAGCGGTTTTGCTCCTTGCCTTTCGGCCAGCAAGGTGGAGAATTGCTCCAGTCTTGGCACGGCTCATGTTGAGCTTTAGGCCATAAGATTCAAAGATGTCAACACACAGTCTGACCACATGCGGCAGCTTCTCAAACAAAACACCTGGATCCTGATCATCAATAGCAACGAGGACGTCATCGATCCAGCAGACTGGATGACAAGGCTCAGGTGCAGCATTAGGGCGCAAATGCAAGTTTGTGCAAAACCCACCTTCTTTCAAAGCTTCCCAGAGCTCCTGAGCAACTGAGAGAATAATCAGGTTGAAAGTCAAATCTGCGAGTGGCATGCCTGGCCTGGTGCCAAGACATGCCAGCGCATGCTGATCCGTGAAAGCTGTGCGATACCAGGTGCCAACCTGCCACTTGACAAACCTCTTGACGAGATTTTGCGGCAGTCCTTTCAAGTAGCTGCACGGCCCTAGACAACTGAAAAGACATATTTTGTCCAGCCAGTCCTTCGGTGGTTGCACGAGGGACTTCAAGAAGAAGGATTGGGAACTTGGTGAGGTTGCCGGGAAAGTCCTTGAGCTTCTCGCGCACTCGGCGCATCATCTCTTTGAACAGACCACTGTTCTCCACTTTAAGTTCCTCGTACATCGTCGTTTCCCAATCGGCACTTTTGATGGTGAATCGCGCAACACCTCGCGCCCCTCGCAAGGCCTCTTCTGTTGCCACCGACTTGCCTGACTGGCAGCGACCACCAATGATGGTCGCATGTTGTTGCCAGCTCGCAATGCGTTGCCGGAGAGTTTCCATCACTAGCCTTTGGATGACCTCGTCTTGCGGCCTGCTGGGTTCAAAAGGCTCCATGGCCCTTGCCAGCGCTTCTTGGATTTTGCCTTCTGGAGAGGCTTTGAACGCCTCGTCGGCAGAACGCTTTGCTTCATCGGCGGAGCGCTTTGCTTCATCGGCGGACTTCACTGCATCCACCAGTTGCCCAAATGTGAAGGTGGACTTAGCTGCAGTTGCCACGCTAATGAAGAAGTCGCGGTTTCGCCCAACGTCGTCAACGAATTGTTGAAAATCTAGCCCCGACGTGTCAGAGGCATAGGCTGGGGCTACCATGATGCATGAGCCAACCACATGCCCAACGAGGCGTGCCCCAAGGTGTGGTGTGCATCTCACTGGCACCGCCTCCAAATGACATAGCCATCTGCAAGACCAAAACATGAAACATCACTCTGGCCTTTTCTTAAACACAAACTCATAATCACAAAAGTTAGGAACCAAGTTAACATGATTTTCAAGTCCTTGCCCTGTGGTGGTGGCACAAAGGCTCCCATCAACTTCATCAGACTGAAGCCACCGACCAGCACCATCCATGGCTTGACACGCACTTGGTGCCTTCGGTTCATGGCTAAAACAAGGAGTGTGCCAACACCACTCCGTGCAGTTTTACTCCATCATCTGTTTTTTTTAGTATTGTAAACATTATTTTTTCACATTGCCTAGGTTGGCTGAGTTTTGGTGCGGTTTCTTGTTGTAGGCTTCTGTGCTGAATCTATGCATATGCTTCGGTACAGGGGTATAGTATTGAACTGGGGGTTGAGGCTCTTTCTGGTCTTTCAGAAGTCATGATCCTCGCGAACTCACCTGGCCGAAAAAAAACAGCAGCCAAGCTGCAAAGACTCCAAGGTCCATGTCGGGCTTCATTGCGCGCGAAACTCCAGGATCTGCTTCGTGGACAAGGCCTTGAAGAAAGCCACGAGCTGGGGGACACAACTCACAGCCCTTCTTGTTCATCTTCAGAACCAAAAAAACACGGACAAAAAGGTAAAGCGAATCAAACGCAAACACACCCGATTTCGGAAATGTTGAAGTGCAGGTGCATGGATTTGGCTCAGCATGCCAGAATCGTCTATCCTTGAATGGGATTTCAAAATACACCATCTCACATAGCTGATACATCTGATACTATGCGTGGGTTGTGTTTACGGGGCTGGAACAAATGCACAAGCAAGAACGAGCTGAAGTCTTCCGTCCATTTTCGCAAAAGATCGGTCATGGCTTTGCCAATTGCGCTTCAGCGGCCTCCTTATGCAATTTGGAAGCAAAAAAGAAGCGCTTCTTGATAGGGTGAAAATACACAGCATGACAACTCTTTTTGCGCATTAGCGCGGCAAGCTCCCTTGGAAGGATGCGGATGCCATTTACAACATTCAAAATACCTGCCGGATAAGCCGTCAGGAGCTCTTTCACCATCTCGCGCCCCGTGACCTTGGGGTGCACTTGAAGCTCCATGAAGCCTCGCGCTTCATCATCGGCAACTCGCTGATACTCTTGCTTCGTGTCATCCAATGGCATTCCTTTCCTTAGTTCAAGAGATACACAACACATATCCCTGAGAGGTTTTGAACACCGAAAAAGTAAATCATCATCCGTTCAAGCCGAGATTCTCACAGGCCTTCACCAAGTCGCCAATCCGCAAGCCACCTGAAATGAACTCTGGTCAAAGTCCGCCCAAACAAAAACTCGAACGGGGCAAACACACCTTAATCAATCAACCTGTTGTTGAATTGAGCCGAAACACAAGCATCCACGAAGTCTTTCCAATTCTTCTCATGCCCATGCAGTGCCAAAAACTCCTTCGTTTCTTCCTCCGTCAAGTCAGCAACCCAAATGTCTTCCTGTCTTGCAGTTCCACCAGCATCGAAAGCCAGCGCCACTGCCGCCGAGGAGGCTGATACAATCACCTTGGACCAAGGATAAATAGACGTAACTACAGTCCCCGCAAAACGTTTTCTGTTTGAACCATTGGAACTTAGTCTTTCAGCTGGAGAGCATGTATGGCACAGCCGATTTTGTCCGTCGCCACATCCTTCGCTGTAGAAGAGACTCGGTCGATGCCTCGCCCATAGGAACCGGAACAAAATGACTCGGGTCAAATGCATTACAATATTTGAGAAAAAACTGCTGTCCACTCAGTCCTTCAATGGTTGTACGAGGGATGTCGAGGAGGAGAACGGGATACTTGGTGAGGTTGTCGGGAAAGTCCTTGAGCTTCTCGCCCACTCGGCGCATCATCTCTTTGAACAGACCACTGTTCTCCACTTTAAGTTCCTCGAACATCATCCTCTTCCAATCGGCGCTCTCGATGCTGAATCGCACAACACCTCGCACCCCGCGCAAGGCTTCTTCTGTTGCCACCGACTTGCCGGACTGATAGCGACCATGAATGATGGTCGCATGTTGTCGCCAGCACTCAACGCGTTTCTGGATAGTTCCCATCACTGGCCTTTGGATGACCTCGTCTTGCGGCCTGCTGGGCTCAAAAGGTTTCATGGCCTTTGCCACTGCTGCTCGGATTTTGCCCTCGGAAGAGGCTTTGAATGCCCGCACTGCCTGTGTTGTCGCTACAACAAGACCCGAAGCAGAAACAATGACTTGCCAGACCCTCACATCCAAAGCTCTGCAATGGGTCGAGCGTGGGCGCAAATCCTCTTTCACCTCGAGGGCAAAGATTGAGGAGTGAAAAATATACAATGCAATATAAAACCAAAAATATGCAAGAATGTTTTTTATGTCTGACCAAGAAGAAAAAGTTACCAAACAGCAAAGTTTCAATGCTAGACCCAATAAATTGAGGACGCTCAATGAGGCCCCGCAGTCTCGCTGATGCCACCTGCGGATGAAAGAGAAACAAACTACACACTTTGCATGAATCCATTCAAGACACACCAAATTTAAAAAATGTCTTTATAACAGAATAATAAACGCAACCGTGTCTTGAAACTGCATGTCCATCGCCAACCTGCGGTGGTGGCACAAAGGCCCCCATCAACTTCACCAAAACAAAGACCAGCGCCATCCATGTCTTGATACGCACTTGGTGCCTCCGCTTCATGGCAAAACTATCCCCACACTCAAGTCCCGACTGCAGAAGAGCTCACATTATTCTAAGCTCAGGGCGTGATTTTGGTAAACTTGGTGTCTGATCTTGATTTTGGACGACGTCAAAAACATATTGCACAAGTCTTTGGAAATTCTGCACGCGTGCGTCCGCCCTGATGTCTTGCCACAAGCCGTTTTGAGCAAACTCTGCGGCATGGACGCTGTCAAGCTGGGCAAACGCGTCGTCAAGCAACAAACGAAGGCCTGAGAAGTTAACTGCAGAACCAAGACGGCGGTAAGGAAGGAGATTAAGACCCAAAACGAGGGCTTCTAGCAAGAGGAAATGAATTGTAAACATCGGTATATTGTTCCGTATGAAACAAAACGAGAGTATAAGATTGCAGTAAGATTAGTGCAGACGGCCTTGCAAGAGAACTGCCTCGCAAGTTGATAGCGAAGGCCAGTCACTGAGAACACATTTGTTGCATGAACATGTCTAGCGCCCATTGCCCTGTGCCGCAACACTCTCACCCAAACAGCTTTGGTTTGTGTGGTGCCTGACAAGTGTCCTCTTCGTTGAAAAGACCCGATGTTGCTTCTTCAAGGCTAAGCCCTACGCAACGGACCTATCATCAGGTTTGCGCAGTGTTCGATTAACACCACCTGCCTCGTGTCCTCGTGTGGGCGGCGCCTCATCGAGAATGAGATAGCCACACGTGTAAAGGCTCATGATGCTGGGGCTCCATCCACCAAGCTCATCGCGCATCTGGGTGGCATCTGCGCTCACCACTCCCTCATGAGCTCAACAGAAACATCTTGCCGATTTTTGAACTCTGTTGTCACTGTCCTATTCAAGTGTTGACGGGCAAGGTGTTCCTGACCACAGGAAGTCTTCAGCGCGCTTGCCGCCTGGCTGGGGCGCAATGGCGCGCGGGCCACTCAGGTTGTCGATCTCCCTGTCGCCCTCCTCTGCTCGGGTGACAATAATGAGCTGGCGTCCGCGTTCAAAAGCTTGCCGGGTGAGCTCAATCAATGCATTGCCGTCACCCTGCAGCCCACCATCGAAAGCATTGTCGAAGAAAATGCGCGCGCCAATGCCATGACTTGCAAGCTGTCTGAAAAAACGAGCGCGCAACCTTGAGTGCAAGGGATGTGGCTGAAACCCGGAAAAACTTTGAGGCTCTGTCCAAGCTCTCCCTCCAGTACCACCATCACGCAGGACTCGCTTGCGTTGGTTTTCAACACAGACTTCTGAAAAGCTCTGTGGCTTCTGCGGCAACTTCTCGCTTATCTTTTCCGACGCAAAATGCGGAACGCATGGCTGTTATCCGCACATAAGCTGTTGTTCCAGTTGCTGGCTTTAATGCATCGGCGCGTGATCAGGTGTACACTCAGGCGCCGTGGCCCCTGGCCCAAATCACCCCACAGCGAGTGGGAGTTTGCTTCGCCCGCTACGAGTGGCATTGAAAGGGTGCGCTCGCGCTTTGGTTCTCTACCTTGTCTTCAGCCTGGGGCCTCGTGGGCCCTGGCAACGACATGATATTGGCAGAGGAGCCGCTCTTCGGCATCCAGACTGCGGGTCACTTTGGCATCCTCAGCAGAACCGGCAGTACGGCAACCTCCCGGACAGCGACCTAGGTATCTTCATGGCATCTTCCTCCCCTTCACAAAGCTCCATGAGCCTCCCGTCCACGGATGTGGCCACTACAAGGGATAGCTGCGTTCCCCTGTTCAGTGGTCAACCCAATGACTGCCGGGAGCGGCGGAAGAGGATAGCTTTGTACCACAAGAAGATGGTGGCACCGAAGAGAGAGAAGGAGGCGGTCTGTGGAGGCGGTCTACAACCTCCTTGGCTCTCTCACCGGCACCGCCCGGAAAGTTGTGGAACAGCTGGAGGACGCCCAGATCGAGGCCGATGACGCCTTTGAGAAGATCCTGAAGTTGCTGGACCAATCCTTCCAGTACGTGTGGAGCTGACGTCTGACTCTGATGGCTACTTCAACCAGGTTCAGCGCCGGGCAGGTCAGACCTTCCTGAGCTATGTCACCGAGCACGACGAGGCCCTGCGCAAGGTTGCCAAGCACGGTGTTGACCTCTTCTTCGGCGTGCCAACCTTACCCGTGAACAGGTACGCCTCATCACCGCCCACGCCAACAAGGCCACGGACCGCGACACCACCGTCAAGGCCTCCTACTACATCCTTGCAAGCGCCCCAACCACAAGCACAACACCTACGATCGGTTCGAAGACGCTGCCAGCAGCATGGTTATTGGGCCAACGATGACACCTACGAGGACCAGAAAGGCTTTGCCGACTGG
>CAUJNA010002075.1:0-45280 GCA_963377175.1 Effrenium voratum | reverse complement strand
AAGATCCGTCTCGGGGAAAGATCCGTCTCGGACCATGATATATTCTTACCCTAGGGAGAGGCGCTCACCGGGTTGGAGGCTGGAAGATCCGTCTCGGGAAAGATCCATCTCGGACCCATGATATATTCTTACCCTAGGGAGAGGCGCTCACCGGGTTGGAGGCTGGAAGATCCGTCTCGGGGATCCTCGGCTCAAGGAAGAAAAAAAGAATTCCCAAGGGCACTTGCCTGCGAAAATGATCCGCGCCCGGGAGGAATCGAGCCTGCGGTCTCCAGGCTTCGGAGCTGCAGAGCCTCTACCAATTGAGCTATGGACCCTTACTAGTCAAGCACGGAGACTCCCGTGCCAGAGAGCGTCACCAGCTGATAGGCAATCAGGTGGATGAACACGTCCGTCATCGTGCCGTCGAGCGCCTTGAAGGTGAACCGAGCCAGGTCGCCCGAGCGGGTGCTGACGCCACTGAGGGGCATCTGGGGCACTCGCTCCGTCGGGAAGCCCGCGATGAAGCTGTGGCGCAGGTAGCCAGCGCGGTCGATGTCGATGTTGCGCACCGTGTCATCGTAGGTCCCCGCAAGGACCGAGAGGAAGTGGAAGTGCTCCGAGGCTCCCTTCATGGGGTTGTGCGGGTACTGCAGGCTGCCCAGCTGCATCTGCGACTCCAGGAGACACTGTCTTCCTGCCTGGCCGCACCGAGGGGGCCACGTCCTGCCCCGGGTTGGCCAGCAGGTGGATCTTAGAGCCCGCGTCGTTGTCCCAAAAAGTCACGAACGCTCCCATGAGTTTCGTGAAGGCGCGCGCCACGGTGACGTTGTGCTCCGCCACGCCCGGAGGCACCGTGGACTGCTGCGTGTGCACCGTGGGGTAGCTGAACACAAGCGACCTTCCTGAGAGGAGCACCCGGTTGAAGGACTCTACCAGCGCAGAGTCCAGGACGACCTGGGAGGCCAGAACTCGGACGTTCTGGATCTCGAAGTCGGTGCTCAGCGTGGCTCCCGCCGGGTGTGCCCCGGCGTTCTCGGACCACAGCGCTGTCGTCGCGTCCGCGAACTCGATCTCTATCACCAGGTTCAGCTGCGGCGGCAGCATCTTCCCGCAGCGCAGATGCCCACCATGGTGGGGCGCAGCAGCACGTCCGCGTAGCCGCTCTGGTGCACCGCGCGGGGCGTCCGAGAGTCGTTCACCTCGTCGAAGCCCTCCACGGCCTTGTTCGGGTTGTACTCGCGGCCCTTCAGCAGGTCATGCACGGCCACGGTGCGGCCGTAGTAGTTAATGTCGTCGCAGCGCTGGCCGTTGGCGAAGACCTGGATCCTCTGGATGAAACAGGCGGGGTTCGGAGTGGCAGGCGCCAGCGGGTTGGTGGCGTCCGTGTTTCTGACTCGGAAGGCGATCTTGATCGACTCGGGGTCGATGAACGAGGTGCCGCTTGTCAGCGGAATGCGGCAGACCCTCGAGGTGGCGGGGGAGAAGGAGCTCAGCGAGCTGGGGAAATACTGCACGTCGTGGCGTGCGGTCACGTAGTTGGTGTTGCTGGTTTTCAGCTTGTAGTCCAAGCTCTGCATCAACTCATCCTGTGCTCCGGCTGTGACTACCTCCATGCTTCTTTACAGGCAGCGCAACACTCATTTTTGTTCGTACGGCGAAGGAGAGTCTAGGCCGCCTCGATATCTCGGGCCAGCTGGTCGTAGCTCGGCGGAGGCAGGCGGCTCTGGCGCGACTGCCCCGAGCTGCGGGAGCTTGCCCGGGAGTTCGGCTGGGACTGAGGCAGAGTCACGGGGTTCAGGCCCCAGGAGAAGGGGCGGGGCGTGTGATTGGTCTGCGCCTGGACTCGAGAAGCCAGACTGCGAGGAGGCGCGGCTGCTTGCGGGGCTGCCCGAAGTGCTGCTGCCGGTGCGCAGCGTGAAGTGCTGGGGCTGCGTGGCGTCGTTCATGTTGTTGGCGGACCGGACGTCCTGCACGGCCGCGTCCTCGCTGCCCTGCTGAGGCCGGACGAGCGTGTTCTCCAGCACCCAGCCCGTGCCGCGGGCCAGGCCGTAGGCTGCGCCGCCTGCGAGTCCCACAGCCAACCCTGCAGTGGCCGCTGCGCCAACTCCCGCCGTGGCAGCCATCGCTCCAGCAACCTCTCCCGCCGTGGGTGCGAGGGCTGCTGCTCCTTCTGCCCCCCCAAGTAGCCAAAGGCCCCGCCCACGCCCTCGGCGGCAACGGCTACCTCTCCCTCCTCTGCGGCCACAGCTGCCGTCTCCTCTATGGCCTGCGCTGCGCCGCGCTCCACCTCCTGCGCGCGCTGGCCCGCCTCGTCCAGGAGGCGCTCTACGTCGTCGGGTCGGCCTATGATCTGCGGCGGCGGCTGCGGCTGCGGCCCTGGGCGGGGCAATACATGTAGGCGGACGTACTCAGCAGCGTCCTGGGGGAGCTGGGAGCGGAAGGCCTGCACCGCCGCGAGCCCTGCTGCTCCTGCGCCCACAAGGTCCGCTGCTGCCTGCGCTCCGTCGGCCGCGCTGCGTAGACGGCCCGTGATGGAGGGCGGGCCCTGTCCGTTGTTCGTCAGCGCGTCGGCCTCGGGGTCTCCAGCCAGGTCGTCCTCGACAAAGCGGGTTCCTCCGTACAACGTGGTCTCGTTAATTTGTATAAGGGGACTTATAGTCAAGGTTAGCAGTTCTAGCAGTTGTGTATCTAAGATAACTTCAACTAACTTAAATAACTAAAATAAGTAAAACTAACTAAAATAACTGGAAATAACTTTTTAGACGTCTTTTTTGGCACTTTTTTTTGCAGAAGCGACAAAATGCGGAAATCGCAGCGAATTATAGCGTTTCGTATAATTCGCAGCGAAAAATGCGCAGTTGACACTCCGTAAAAATTATGCAGGCATGAAAACACCGGCAGAATTAACGCGGCGCCGCCGCAGGGTTGCGCATCTCGCGGAAAAAGCGGCTTTGCCGCTCTATATGCGCGGGCGTATACTTTGCGGCTAGTGTTATGGAGAATCATGCTGCGCGGCCTTGCCGCGGACTTGCATATGCTCAAGCGCAGCGGCATGCGAGTGGGCGCACGCAGGCAGGCGTACACGCACGCAGGCAGGCGCACATGCAGAAGCAAGACAAGCGCAGGTACGCACGAGCCACGCACTGCTGACAGTATATAGCGGCGCCATGGCAGAGGCTGATGCCCGGGGCCGCGGCAAGATGCAGGACTTCACGCGCCTTCCGCTCTTCTTGCCCAAGGACATGTGGCAGGAGGTTGCGGCCTGTCCTACTTGGCCGGCGACCTTGGAGTTGCTTGGCAAGCTGCTGGACTTCGCGGTGCTGCTGGGCTTGCGGTACCCTTCGGAGCCCACCTTCGGCATGCTGTTCTGCATCTTGTACCATCAGAGCAGAATTTGGAGCGGGCACTGCAGCCACCTGCTCACAGCCTTACAGCAGATCAAGGGCCATGCGCGCGGCCACTTGCTGCGGACTCGAGTGGCCGATCTGCCTCCGTCTGCGGTGCACCACTTGCCGCACAGGTTCGAGGATCTACCTGCTGACGTTCGTCAGGCCGCATATGGCTCAGGATCGCCTGGGCAGCAGCTCGTCCCCTTGACGCAGCTGCAGGCGCTTCTGGAGAGGATGCCTCTGCGGCGCACGGGTAGGCTGGCCCCGCCTGAGTTGCAGCAGGACTCTGTGGAGCGCGTGGTGCATCAGGCTTTGCGCCAGGTGCTGCAGCAGGGACATCCCGCACTGCGGATCATGCGCGCAGGCTTGCGCTCGCACGATGGCTCGCAGACGTCGCAGGAGCGGGGCTCTCGGCTAAATAAATATAAATACATATATATAACTGTTGCGCGCACGTCATGCTCGTGTTAGCGATCGCGCGCGCGTGCACGCACACAAGACATGCGCGCACAGACGCACGCACGCGCGCACACATACGCACGCATGGAGCTGGCAGGCCTCTTCACCGCGGCTGCCGGCCATAGAGGACGCATCGCCTGCGGGCAGCTTCGTCGAGGGCTTGGACACGGTGATTGAGTCAGCGGGCCCGCCCGCAGCAGCTTCCCGGCAGCAAGCTCTGCCACACATAGCGGCCACGGCCGCTACAGCCGCGCCAAGTGCCCCTCGTGGAGCTCCTCTTCCTGCAGCTCTTCTGCAGACCGCAGCAGCGGCAGTGGCCGCTCCGCAGGAAGCACGTGAAGCAGGAGAGACATCTCTTTGCGCCGAGATCCTCGCCACTCCGACGGGGACCGTGGAGCAGACAGCAGCAGCGCCGCCGGCGGATTCTGTCCCGAAGCCAGCGCTTGCGGTCATGCTGAAGCCGCTTCAAGCAGCAAGCGCCGCGCCACAGGCACCAAGCGCCTACCAGGCCACAGTGATGCAGTTGAAGGACGCCCTGAACTCGCGCGCAGCGATGAAGCGCCCTGCAGCCGCCGTGACTGCGTGCGCAGAGGCTCCCATGGGCGCAGCCAAAGCGAAGGCAGCTCCCGTCGCAGCCAAAGCAAAGGCAGCTCCCATTAAAAACACTGCAGGCAAGGGCTTTGCTAAGGGGAAAGCTGTGCCAAAGCAGCGGGCCGCTATGAAGCGACCCGCTGCAGCTACAGCTAAGGGGAAAGCAAAGTCGAAGCCGCTGAAGCCTTTTCCTTCTCAGAAACAGAGGCTCAAGCTTTTTCCGCACGGCTGCGGCAAGTGCCGCGGTCGCAGGGGCTGCACCCCTAGCTGCTGGGTGTATAGAGGGCATGCCCCACCCTGCAATCTATAGAGCATGCTCGGGAGGAAAACGGGCTGGTGTGGCGCATGTGTTTGTGTGTGTCCGTCTGAGAGTGTGTGTGTGTGTGTGCGCGTGTGTTTTTTTTGTCCGTTTGTGTGCGCCTGTGTTTGTGCGCGCGCTGTGCGCGTTTGTGCCTGCATGCATGCGCGCACGCGCGTGTGGGTGTTAGGGCGCGTGCGGCGCACGTGCGTGTTCGTGCGCGATTGTTTTTTGTTGTTGTTTTTTCCCATGGTTTTTGCATGGTTTTTGCATGTGTGCGCGCGGGCAAGTCTGCGACCCGCAGAAGCAACGCGGCCACGTAGCCGCGCGCAGCACTCCGCGGCCGTCGCCGCGAAGCGCGTGCGGCGGCTAAGCTTCCCTGCATGGCATGCATGCTTTCGGCCCAAGCCACTCATGCATGCAGGAAGGCCACGCATGCGTGCATGAGGTGAGGCAGCTCAGGCGGCATGCGCACGTGCATGAGGCTATAGAAGGTACACAGGTGCAGCCGCCCAGTTGTCGCGAGCCATGGGTCGCGGCTGCTGCGGCTGTTGCCGCTGCTGCTGCCACTGCTGCTGCTGCTGCTGCCGCTGCCGGCGGCGCCGCTGGCGCGACTCCAGCTCCGAGCGCGAGGACAGCTGGAGCTGTGGGAGGAGCCGCGGGAGGAGCCGCGGCAGGAACAGCGCGCGGAGCGTGGCGCCAGGCGCGGCGGAGAACGCGGAGAAGGACAAGAAGGAGACCGCGGAGAAGGACGCGGACAACAAGGGCAAGAAGGACAAGAAGGATAAGAAAGACAAGAAGAACAAGAAGGACAAGAAGGACAAAAGCAGCAAGAAGGACAAGAAGGAGAAAAAGGACCGCGCGGTCAAGCACGAGAACGCAGAGGATGAGCAGCTCAGCTTGGACCAGGACATCCTGCAGCAGCGCCACATGCAGGATGATCTCGAGGAGGAGGAGGAGGAGGAGGACTCGGAGTACACGCCGGAGCGCGTGGGGGATGAGCCGGCGGCCATTGCCGCACTGGCGCAGATCGCGGAGACGCTGGATGCGCCGCAGGCGGCGGCGCCGCCTGCGGCCGTGCCAATGCCGCCTGCGGCTGCGGCTTCGCCGAAGACGCCGCAAGCGGCTGCGGCTGTGCCGAAGACGGCCGCGGCCGTGGTGGCTGCGCCGAAAACGCCGCCCGCGAAGGCTGCGGCGCCGCCCGCTGCAGCGACCCCTGCTGCCCCTGCTGCAGCCTGCGCGGCTCCTGCAGCAGACGAGGCCCCGGTGGCTCCTTCGCTGCCAAAGATGCCCGCGCTCGCTTCGCCGAAGACGCCGCCGAAGGCATACCCTGGCGCCACGGGCAAGCACATGGCAGCTCCGCCATGGGCCGCGCCGCCTCCAGCACCCGCCCCGAGGTCCGCAGCCAGCGGCAGCGGCGGCGGCGGCAGCAGCGCGGCGGCGAAAGCGAAGGCCGAGAAGCAGCTCGGCGATAATAGCAGTGCTGCTGTCGTGCGTGGCTTTTTTACTGAAGCGGCTCAGCCGCTCTTCCTCTTTTTTTCACTCGTCCCCTCCGCCCTGCAGGTCGAAGCGGCAGCATGCCTTCGAGGAGAAGGGCTACAAGCGCCCTCGCGGTGGCAAGAAGAAGTGACGCGCTTGGCCGTGGGGGGAAAATCGGGGAGAGGGTGGGACTAAGCGGCCTTGCCGCTGATGTCTCTTAGCGCGACTGCGCAGGATTAGTGTATTAATGTGCATGTCGATGGCTTATGAGTATTTGTGTATATATATATATGTATATTTTTGCTTTTAAGGATTTATTATTTAGAAATTTTGTTTTTCGCCTCTTGCATATAGCCTATATTGACTGACTGGAATTCATTGAGATTTGCCTGAAGGCGCTTTGTTTTTCATGGCAGTCAGCGTGTTGCAAGCAGAATTGCTTTGTAGGAGCTCCGCGGTCATGCATTTGATTTTCTGCCTTGGCATGCAGATTCGTTCTTTGTAGTTGTGTTTTGCGCCGCCTTCGCGCAAGCCTTCGGTCTTTGCGGCATAGACTTTCGGGCGGGGCATTTTTTCGCCAGACGCTTTTGGGGCAGCTGCCTTGCTGTGAGCCGGAGTGTGCAAGTTATTTTGCGAGCAGGATCGCCAGTGGGTTTCTGCAGCTGCGCCAGGCTCATTTGCTTCGTTTTCCTGCAGAGTTTCAGGCAAGCGGACTCGTTGCTCAGCTGGGCCTTCCGTGTATAGGTTTCAGGCGGAGGGACCCGCTGCTTCATCTTTGCGCGGGCCTTGGGGCGAGGCCAGGTTTCAGGTATAGAGGGGGCTCACTGCTCAGCTGCTTTTTTTTCGCAGGCCTCAAGGCTGCGACCAGTTGTCGGGCAAACGCTTTCGCTGCTGACGAGGGATTCTGTGCTCATGCTGGTCGCTTTCTTGGTGTTTTTTTTTGCGACGGGCCTCTGAATTGTGGCCAGGTTTCAGGCGGGTGGTTCGGCCTGCTACTGCGGACTTCTGCGGCGAGTTTTTGACAAGTAGGAGTCCATGCGCGCAGCCTGCGCTTCGCAAGCGTGGTAGCTGATTGGGCGGCCGGTCATTCGATTTTTCTTTTGGCATGTGTGTTTGTTGAGTATCTGCGGTGAATTCCCACGTATTTCACAATTTATTTTACAAACATGTTTGCGCGCGAGGTGAAGGCTCCCATGGAAAAATCTTGCTGCTGAAATGCTCGCTCGGACCCTGCGTGTGAAGTGAAGGCGCCCATGAAAAAATCCTGCTGCTGAAACGGTCGCCGTGGAAACGCCTGAGACATCACATGCGAAGGGAAGGCTCCAGAAAGAAATCCAGCTGCTGAATGTTTCATTCTACGCGGACACGGCTGTGAAGCGAAGGCTGCCATGAAAAATCCTGCTACACTGAAACGCCTACCATGGAAACCCCTGCGTGCCATTCTACAGACATCACATCTGAAGTGAAAGCCCCCATGAAAAAATACTGCTGCTGAAATGCCCGCCGTGGAAACCCGCATGTGTCAGAAAGGCTCCCACGAAAAAATCCTGCTGCTGGCACGCTCGCCGTGGAAATCTGCGTGTTCTCTGTTCTACAGGCATGGCTGCGAAGTGAATGAAGGCTCATGGGAAAAATCCTGCTGCCTGCTGCTGAAATGCTCGCCGTGGAAACGCGAAGGCAAGGCCCCATGAAAAAATCCTGCTGCTGAAACGCTCGCCGTGGAAACGCGAAGGCAAGGCCCCGTGAAAAAATCCTGCTGCTGATATGCTCGTCGCGCAAACCCGCGCCAGTAGACGAGTATGCAGAGCCAGCTTCTAGCTGCAGCAGCCCACTGCAGGCATGCTTACCATGAAACTTGGCACGCAGTCGGGTTCAGCAGAAGCAGCTGCCCAAAAAACTGGCCTGGAGAAAACTGGCCCAGCCAAATGTAAGAAGCCATGGCTGCCCAAAGACACACAGCTCATTCAGCACATGCTGCACGAAGCTTTGGTGGAGTCCGCTTGCTTTGTTCTGCGAAGCAGTTCATTTTGTCTTCCACCTTCCCCCTTTCAGCTGCGACAAATTTCTTCTGGCCATGGATTTTTGTTTTTGACTCCGCTCGCATTTTTCTAATCTCTCAATTTTTCTGCGCAGGCTGCTCTGCAGGAAACACGCGGCGCGTCGCGGCACGTCGCGGCACGTCGCGGCACGTCGCGGCACGTCGCGGCACGTCGCGGCACGTCGCGGCACGTTCCACGCGGACCCCAAAAAATAATGTGCCTCTACATATTGTCAAGCAAACTTGGCCGCGGCACGTTCAAAAACAACGCTCCGGGCAAACCCCGCGGCACGTCGCGGCACGTCGCGGCACGTCGCGGCACGTTACTGTTTTCGGCGGGGCTTCCGCAGCAAAATCCGACCAAGCAAATTATATTTGAGCCAACAAACACATGGCCGCAAAAAGGCACGGAAGAAAGCGGCGGCGCCGCTGGGAAGCTGGAGGCGCATGTTTGTTCACTGCGCCGCAGTTTTGGCTCTGCACCTATATAGTTGCAGTTGCGCGGCCGCGCCATGAGCTCGCAGGCCCTGCAGGAGACCACGCCGGCTGACACTGTGACGGTGGAGGACGCGCCAGCAGAGGGGTCTGCAGAGCTGCCTGCGGAGCAGCCTGCAGAGGAAGGGCGGCCTGCAGAGCCGCCGGTTGAGGGATCTGCGGCCGCTCTGCAGACTGTTGACCTCACGGATGACGAGCGGCAGCTGGTGGATGAGCCTCCTTCGGCAGCTTCAGCTTCAGGTGAGGGAGTGGTGTGCGCCAAGTGCTTCATGGAGACCGACCCGGAGGAAGCGGTCGCGAAAGGCAGCAATGCGCGTTGGTGCCGCTCATGTTACCGACTGTCGATGTGCCTGTCGAGGAACATCTGCAGTGAGTCGCTGGCCTTGACGGATGCGGAAAAGACCGAGTTCTTCCGCAAGGCGAAGGATCAGACCGCAGGTGACGGGAGGCTGGCCTACAGCAAGGTGAGGGCGCTGCTTGCCAGCAGCTTGCGGCTGCGCCGCACCAGGGAGCTCAAGGATGAGGTGGGGGGGTTGCCGCTCGAAGTGTGGGCCGTGCAGGGCTACAACACGGACATGATCGTGGCCCACGGCGACCAGGAGTGGAACGCCGCTCTGGGCGAGACGTGGAGGGCGCCCATCCACTCGGTCTCCCAGTCGAACGTTGCGCAGGAGATCGAGGAGGTCGTGCAAAAAGCGGAGCGCGCAGTGACGCGCAAGAAGCCCGAGAGCGGCGGGAGTGAGCCGCTGGTAGGCCTGTCCTCCGACTCTTCCGACGACGAGTGCAAGCCGGCGAAGAAGGGCCGGAAAATGAACACGGAGAAGGAGGAGAAGAAGCAGCGGCAGAAGGCTGAGGCGAAAGCCAAAGCCAAAGCGCTGAAAGAGTGCAAAGCCGCCGACGACGCAGCGGCAAAGGCAGTGGCGGCCTTCAGGCCTTTGCTGGACAAGCTGCGCGCAGCCGTGGGGACCCTCGGTCCTCTGGACCCCGCGGCCGCTGAGGTGCAGGCCGTGCAGAAGCACCTCGACGAAGTCTCCGCCTGGCAAGATGCGGCGGCCGCCCGCGTCAGCAAGTTCACCAGCGGCAAAGCCGCGCCCCCCATCCCCTTCGGCGCCAAGGACGTGCCGCTCAAGGTGAAAGCGGCCAACAGCGCCCGCGCGGATTTTCGGAAGGCAAAGAAGGAGCAGGCAAAGCTCCGTGCACATGACTAGTGCGTGCCTGCGTATATAAGCCGCGCTGCGCCAAGCATGGCACGAAGAGGCCCCTTTTCGCAGCACCTATATGCATGCATCCCCCCGCACGATATATATAGTGTCATGCGTGGCCAGCCATCACGCGCGCAGCGTGATTGAGAGTGCGCGATTTCGAGATCGAGAAAAAGGCGTATGTGTATAGCGGACATACTCGCGCACCCATGCGTGTCACGTGCAGGCGTGCGGCATTGCCGCAGCATCCGCATGAGGCTCGAGCTGTTCGAGATCGACTGGCTTGCTCCCAGCCATGGCATGGCAGTACGCCGTTTTGGACGTGGGCACGCCGCTCGATCTCTCCATGCTGCAGCGCCCGGAGCCGATCGACTTCATGACCGTCGGCGAGAGAACTTGCGCAAGGCTGAGTGCTGCTGCAGTCGGCACGACCATCAAGTTCGCGGTGAGCTGGACTGAGGTGCTGGGTATGAAGGTCAGGCGCATGGACGGCGACTGCATGCTTTTGGTCTAAGACGGACATGCACACCCCGATCTACGCCGAGCGGACCCCGCAGAAAGCATGTCTGGTGGAGCTCGTCGTCGCGCACCCCGTTGCGCATGTGCGCGTGTACAGCATGGCCGGCACAGAGTGGGCCAAGTTCGACATGGACCTGCAGGCAAAGACGCTGCAGCTGCGGACGCGCTGCTTGGATGAGTGCGTGCACCTATCGGAGCCGGAGCGCAACGTCGCAAAGGTGGTCGTGGCGCGCGTGGGCGAGCTCTGCAAGGACGTCCACCGCAAGAGCATCCTATCCTTCGCTCGGAGCTTCTTGCACGACCAAGCGGAGGCCGCTGCCGCCGCTGTGACTGCGGCTGCTGCCGCAAGGGCTGCGGCTGCTGCCGCGACCCTTAAGAGATCCAAGCCGTCTTCCAAAAAGCCCCAGAAGCCTGCAAAGGCGTGAAGAAGCGCCCAGAGCTCTGCGCAGCGCCTATACGGAAAACAGCGCGTCGCTGCTTTGCTTCGCATGTGCTTCGCGGCCACGCCGCGCGATTGTGGCGCGCGTGCCTGGCCCTGCTTTGGCGGAAGCGCTTTGCAAGAGGCGTGCTTGAGCGTGCGGCCACGCCGCAAAGGTGTTTCTTTGCAGCTTTTGGCCCCGCAGCCTTTTCACTTTGCGCAGGGTGCGCCTGAGCCATGCCTGCGGATATGGGTGCTTCGCTGAAGCGCAAAAACGCATGCGCAGACTTCGACGACGCGCAGAAGCTGGCCGAGGCGGAAGAAAGCCGAAAGGCTGCAAAAGACGCCAAAGATTTGCGACGCCTGCAAGCGCAGACGCGCAGGCAAGTCATCCACCAGTGCTCGCGCATCACAGCGCGCCTCAAGCCAATCCTTGACAAGCTGGACAACGTGCATGCCTACACCGAGTGCTGCGACCCCGAGCTGCAGGCCACGATCATCAGCACCCGAGCCAAAGCGACACGGCGCTTTGAGGAGGCTCAGCGCGTCCTGCAAAAGGTGCGAACGGGCGACACGCATGACATGCGGGCCAGGCACCCAGCGCAGCTGTACGATGACGCCGCGTTCCACGCCTTCTGCGTGCAGCTGCTGCGGGATGTCACGAAGGCAGTCAGAAAGCTCAGGAGGCTGCAGTGAAGGCTTTGCATGCGCGCGCGGCCCAGTGCCGCGCCGTGTGCGCAATTCATGCACGCGGCCCTGCGTTCGCGGAGGGATTTCCTTACGTGACGACAGCGCGGGCGGGAAAACTGCATGTGCGACGGACGGCACGGCACGTGAGTTGGGCACTGCGTGTATTTATTTAAAAGTGTGCATATGTGGCATTTTTTGAATATATATATATATCATATATATATATATTTGTGTGTGTGTGTTTGCCAGCCTGTCTGCTCAAGATCTGCGCGGGCGCGCGCGATGGCATCTTCGAGTTCGAGGAAGCGAGCTTACGGCGACACGCTACAGGATGCCCTGCAGGTTTCGGGGTCAACTTCCGAGAGAGCGCTGCACCTCATCATGAACGCCGTGCAAAAAGACAGCAGTGTTAGCACCAGCACGTTCAAGCGAAACGTGCGAAAAATTCTCGCCCCCGCAGCCGCGGTTTTCCGCGCAGAGAACTTGCCTGCTGCAGACGGAACGCACATCTCATGCATGATGCCCGACATCGCCGGCATCATTCGCTACATGGTGCGGTCGAGTGACCCCTACAGGAGGCTCTTTCTTGAGATGCTGGAGAAGCACGCTGGCCGGCTAAATCTGATCTTGTACCACGACGACATTCAGGGCGGCAACGTCTTGAGCCCTACACCGTCGAAGAAGGCCACCATGGTTTATTTCAGTTTCATGGAAATGCACCGCGCCTTCCTCCTCTCGCCTGCAGCGTGGTGTGTTTGCGGCTGCCTCGAGTACCAGCAAGGGCAGAGCCTGCTAGGCGGCCTGGCCGCTTACATGGCCCGAGTGGTGGAAGTGATTGCGTCGGACTGCCTGCAGCCTTTTAATGTTGGATGCCGTCTCGCATGCGCCTGCTCTATAGGAATGTTTATCTCAGACTTCGAGGCGCTGCGTGCAACTTTCAGCTGCAAAGGGTCGGCCGGACTGCTCCCATGCCTGTTCTGCGGAAATGTCCTGAAAAAGGACTCTGGTGTTGCTCTCGAAGGCACTGCTTTTGTGGAAATAGACGAGGCCGACACTGGCCGCTTTCAGATCGTCAGCGACAGCGACCGCTTTGAGCAGTGTGACGCCATGCTCGCGCAAGCTCACAACATGACGAAAGCGGGCCCTTGAGCGAGAGGAGCGAGCTTGCGGCATCACACTGAACGAGCACGCCGTACTGTTCAAGCCCATTCGCGCGGCGCTGCCGCCCAGTGTGGTCTTGGCAGACTGCCTGCACTTGTACTTTTCGAATGGCTGCGCAAGCTGGGAGCTCGCCATGGTCCTCTCAGCTGCTCGCGAAAAATCGGCCCTGGAGCTGGCTGACCTGCAAACTATTGCACACACGCTGCAGTGGCAGCGGGCGGCGCACAATGAGAAGAAGTCGCCGGCGTGGCGCAAGGGTATGCTGTGCTCGAAGAAGTTCGCGGAGGATGGCTTCCGCGGCTCAGCCTACGAATGCCGCGCGCTCGTGCCACTTGTGCGCTTTTTTCTTCAGGAAGTTTGCAACAGTGATGCTTTGCGGCCTGAGGTCCGCAGCTTCAGTGCGCTTGCGGACATCTGTGCGGAACTTAGCAAACTGCTACGCTTGCCTGGTCGTGACCCCGAGCAGCTTGCTCGCCTGCAATCCGAGCACCAGAGGCTCTATATCGCCGCTTACGGCCGCGCTGCGTGCAAGCCAAAGCACCACCATCGCATGCGTCTCCCGCTGCAAGCTTCTCGCCTGGGAGTGGTTTGCGGATGTGAGTCCATGGAGGCCAAGCATCGCGTGTTCAAGAACTGCATTGCGGACAGGGTCGGCCAGTTTGCGGGCGGAGGCATTCCCGCGGCGTCTCTGCCGCGCTTGCTGCTCTCGCATGTGCACGAGCTTGATCAGCATGACGTCTTCGAGCTGGGCCTGCGAAAGCCGACGGAGTGCTCAGCCCTGCGGCAGCACTTGCCGCGCGGGGATCGAAGCGTGCCTCTTGCGGCCAAAGAGGCCCGCTTGCCGCACGTTTCGGTCGCTTGCGGCGATGTGCTTCGCATGCGCGACGAAGCTTGCGTAGTGCGAGCTTGCTGCGACAACGGCAGCCTTCTCTTCATCGTGCAGGAGCTGCGCTTCGACCCATGCATGCAGCTGGCGGCTTTTGTTTCCCGTCTTTTTCTTTCAAAACCACATGTTGTCGTAAGTTGTACGCGTGCTGCGTGCATGCCTGCGTTGTAAGGTGCGCGCTTCAGCTGGCGCGTCGTGGTGGACGCTCAGCTCCAACGTGAAGACCGTGACGGAGCTGTGCGTCCGGGAGGCTTTGCACCCGTTCTGGTGGCTGTGGGAGACGGATCAGTCTCTGCTGTGCCTGGAGTGAAAAAGGTGCTTGCGCAGCCATGCCGCGTAAACAGCGCGGCTGTATACAGAATTATAGAACGTACAAACTGATGTGTATATATATATATATTGTTTATTATAAATCAAGCATTTTCTACTGCCGAAAGGTGCGGCTCAGCCGCGCAGTAACGCGAACTGTACACACTCCAACAAAACTCAAAACAATGAAATATACGCATATATAAACATCATCATTTACACTCAAAAAAAGCATTTTTAATTCAAACATCATGCTTTTCGCAGCTTTTTTCAAGCTAACACACTTTTAGCAGAAATGCCCAAATTTCGGATAACTAAAATAACTAAAATAACTAAAATAAGTAAAATGATAAGTCAAGTTAACTTCTACTAACTGCTATAGTCGACTATAACTCCATAACTGTTAGCGAACCCATGTTGTAGCCCTGGTACATCCGAGCAAGTCGCACATCCTCGTCCGTGGCCTCGGCGGGAGTGCGGAAGCCTTCCTCTGGAATCGCCCTCAGCGGCGTGTGCAGAGGCTGCGGGTTGGGGTCCTCGCTGGACTGTACGAAATCGTCCAAGTAGAAGTGGCTCGTGACGAACGTGGTGGCCTTGCGGTCCGGCTGGTCCAGGGGCAGCGGCTCGTTCCGCTCCAGGTAGCCCACAACCTGCTCGAAGCGCGGGCGCTGATTGAAGCCGTGGGACCGAAGCGTCTTCATCTCTTTATGGGTTACTGCGCGGCAACTTCGCCCGCTGCGCGTTCCACGCCCCTGCGCTCGGCGCGCGCGTAGCGCAGCTGAGGGACCTGGCGGCGCACGGCCTCCGTCAGCCGGCTCACGTCGTCCAGGTGCCGCTGCCCCTCCTGGGCCAGCCGGCGCTCGCCGAGCCAGTTGTTGAAGGCCCGCGCCTCCTCCAGCTCTCGCTGGCGCTTCAGCAGCAGCGGCTGCAGGTCGTAGCTCGGATACGTCTTTCGAAACCACCGGAGCATCTGCGGCTCGTTGCGAGGTTCGATCGACATCATCTTGCTCTTTACACCAGTACGCTAGCTCCCGCCGTCAGCCGGTCGTACGCCGACTGCCTCTCCAGCATGCGCATGGCGCGCTCGCTCGGCCGAGGCGCTTCTACGGGCTCGGGCCGTACCTCTCTGTGTACCTCGGGCTCGGGCTGTACCTCGGGCTCGGGCTGTACCTCGGGCTCTAACTGCGGCTCGGGCACGGGCGCTGCCTTGGGCGCAGCCTTGGGCTTGGGTGCTGCCTTGGGCTTGGGAGCTGGCGCGGCAAGCTGCCTTGGGTGCTGCCTTGGGTGCTGCCTTGGGCACGGGCGCTGCCTTGGGTGCTGCCTTGGGCGGTGCCTTGGGTGCTGCCTTGGCCACGGGCGCTGCCTTGGCCACGGGTGCTGCCTTGGCCACGGGTGCTGCCTTGGGTGCAGCCTTGGGAGCCGTCTTGGGCTTTGTGGGAAATCTCACCCTCTTGGGACGGAAAGGGGAGTCATGCGCCGGCTCCGTGGGCAGGTCGTCGATCATTTTTTCTCTCCTCGCCAGGTCGTCGATCATTTTTTTGCTCTTCGGCAGGGGCAGCTCGGGCGGCTTCGGCTTGTTTTTACTACCCGGAGGTCTGCCTCTAGGCCTTGGCGCCGGTTGCGCTTGCTTCATCGGTTTTTTTAATAGAAAATATTTTTTTAAAAGACCTTCGGGGGATTAGACGTGATCCAAAAACAGCACGAAGGACAAGGACGAGCCCCGCAGTCGGACGACTTGGCCTTCCAGGTCTGTCAGCCGGAAGCGCAGGTGTCTCAGGGTGATGGGGCCCCTAACGGCCATGAAGTGCCCGTCATCGGAGCCGGTCTCCACGATGGTGCCCACGCCGCTCTTCAGCGTTATCTTGGACAGGATGTCGTCCCCCAGATTGCCCAGCACGCGGCTGGCGTTGGCCAGCTGGGGGCAGCGCAGGTAGACCTCGTTGTAGCCATCATGCGCACGAACTCGAAGACCTGCTGCCCGCCGGAGACGAAGCTGGGGCCGAGCATGTGGTCGATGCTGAAGGGCTTGGATGGCGAGGCGGCCGGCGAGGTGGGGTAGTCCACACGTTAGGGAACTGCTGCTGCAGCTCCAGATCGTTCAGAATGAGGCGGTTGCCGTCGTAGGCTACGCTGAGGCTGTTCGTGGTTCGCTGTAGGTAGCAGTAGCGAAGTTGGAGCTGATCCAGGCTGCCAGCCGGGAGCCCGTGTAGGCGCCCTCGGGCAGCAGCGCCCAGTTCAGCGTGCCGAGCGCGGCGTCCACCCAGTAGAGGTAGCGACCGCGGTCTGTCGAGAGGAAGCTGTCGGCGATTCTGATCTTGTAGACGGCCAGCCTGGCGTCGCTCTGCATGTGCAGGGACTCTCCCAGGTCTACCTCGAAGTCGCTGTCCGAGCCGGCTACCCTCTTGCGGCTGTCCACGTAGATCGTTGTCATGCCTTTTCTAAGGAAGCCACCCGTTCGCGGATGATGGGCGACTGGACTGCTGCGACGGAGGTGCAGCAGGAGATATTCTCGCACCGTGCGCTGATCAGTGTGGAGCTAGCGAACAGCTTCTGGCCCAGGAAGCTGAGCGCCGCTCCCATCGGCTTCTTTTTCCAGAGCGAAGCGCTCTTCGAAGCGCAAGTAGAACATCTCATTCTTTGGCTTGAGGTAGTAGACGAAGAGGAAGCTGTAGGGCTCTCGGGTCGCCTGCTCGTAGATCCTGTGCAGCTTGTCCTTCGGCAGCAGGGCGCTGAGCTCTTCGATGACGGCCTCCAGCTCGTGCTGGTTGCGCAGCCTCCAGCAGAGGAATTGCTGATTGACCCGCACGGCTGCGCTGATTAGTCTCAGCTTCTGGGAGCTCACCCAAGTGCTGATTTGGAGGTGCCGACCCCTGATAAAGAGCGTGTCCAGGGCGCCGTGGGCCTTGTGCAGCTGTGGGCTATCTGCGAAGTCGTCGCAGATTATCAGCACCTGATACAGCTTCTTCATCTCCAACTTCTTGGATGTCTCGGTGATCTTGCGCTGCCTCTGGATGATGTCCCGCAGCGCTGCCTCGTCCCACTCGTCGTAGTAGGCCCTCTCCCGTTCGGTATTCACCCCCAGGTCCTCCTCTATGTACTTCTTGACGGGGATCCAGCCGTCGTCGATATTGATGGACGGACTGAAGATATAGATTTTCTCGAAGACTCCGCGGTATTGCTCCAGAATCATGCTGATCAGCGCCACGGTTTTGCCGGACTTGCTGGGGCCGAGGAAGATGCCCGTACATGGTACCAGGGGCACCACGGGGTCCGAGGGCTGTTTGCTGCTGTACTCTGCCGTAGGAAACAGCTTGATCTTCCCCATCTCCTTTGCCTTACTTCCCAAATTCGACGCGGGGAAGCCGGGCAGTGAGACCGGGATAAATCTAAAGGCTGGCATGCGGCTGAAGTACATGGGAAGCAAATCGTGGTTGGCCCCACACGTGGACCGGCTGCTGGGGGACGTCGCTGTGCTTCACTCTCCCTTCTTCGGCTCTGGAAAGCTGGAGTACTACCTCGCAACCCGGCGTCCGGCCCTGGAGGTGCGTGGTGTCGACGCCTTCGAGCCCGTCGCAAACCTGCACCGCTGTTACTTAAGGCAAGACCCGGTCTTCCTGCGCTCCTTGCTGCGCCTGGCGGGGCGCAAGATAGACAGGCGCTTCTACTTCAGTCGCCTCCTGCCGGGCACTCAGAGAGGCCGCGCCGGGCGCCGGGCCGCCTGCTCGTACGTCCTGCTGCGCAACAGCTTCTCGGGAAAGTGGGGCTCCTTCGCACAGCAGCGGCCACTGGCGCTGAGCAGCGTGCGGCGTCTGCAGCGGCCTCCCACAAACGTGACCGTGCGATGCCAGGACGCACTGGCCCATCTACGCGCTCTGCCCAGCCAAGCGCCGCGGCATTGTATCTATGCCGATCCTCCCTACATCTTCCCAGGCCGCAGCATGAACTACTATGGCACGAGGAGGCGGGGGCATGACCTGGCCTTCCACTCGGAGCTCCGAGACGCGCTCTTCGCAAGCGGCCTGCCCTTCCTTGTGAGCATAAACGACGTGCCTGAAGCCTGGGAGCTCTACAGCAGGGCCGGCTCCATCACAAGGCTGTGCTCGGGCAAGAACAGCTCCAAGCCTGAGCTGCTGGTGCTGCATCAGGGCAATCCTGCTGTGGCGACAGGATTGAATGAAGCAATCCTGTGCCCACGGCAGGATTGAAGCTGCATTCCTGTGCCCAACACAGGATTGCCAGGGCCGCACCAGGCCCCAATCCGACTTCGGCCTGGAGCGAGGCCCGTCGGATTTCCGACTTCGCTTTTCCAAGCCTTTTGCGCACTTTTCGGCCCCAAAGAGAGCGGTGACATGACATCGCGGTGAGACCGTTTTTGGGCCAAAAAGCGCCGTTTTGGACAGGTAGCGAGAGCCCATGGTGAGATGGTTTAGGCGTTGCTCTCCGTAGCGACGTTTCGGAGGTTCGATTCCTCCCCGGGACCTCGGCGGGCTGACGTGTTAGAGACCGGTGACATCGGCGGTGACGAGTTCAGCGGGCTGACGCGTTACGTGGAAGAACCTCGGCAGGCTGACGTGTTACTCGGGAGCACCTCGGCGGGCTGCCGCGTCAGACGCTGGCTGACTCTGGGCTGTGCCTCGGCGGGCTGACGTTTTAGAGACCGGTGACTTCGGCGGTGACAAGCTCAGCGGGCTGGAATTCGCAGGTTTTTCGGGGCAGAATACGGATTTCGGAGCATGGCGAACACCTGGAGCCGGTTTTCGGAGGAAAACGAGCGAATTTGGAGGCCCAGGCTGCACTTTTGACGCCGGACACGAAAAAACGCACTTTTCGGAGTTCGCCGTTTTCAGCGCTTTTTGCACCAAAAACGGAGTGGTGACAAAGACCGGTGACATCGGAAAAACGTTCAGCGGGTTGAAGAATTTGGCTGTTTTCAGGGTTTTGGGACCAAAAATCAAACCGAATTAGGGTAGTATAGGCAGCCTTTCCTTACTACTCGGCCACCCTCAGGCTTGCCGCGATTACGGGCACGGGGTGCTCGTAGGCGCCGACCCCGCTTACACAGGGGAGGCGGAGCACAACTCTCTCCTGTGTCGAGCCCTCGGCGGTCGCGCGGGCAGAGAGAACAAGAGCCGCGGCCCCCGTCAGGCGCGCGCTGCGCTCGGCAACGCGGCTACGAGGTGCGGCTCTCAGAACGGCCGAGGCCTCACAGAGATCGCGTTCTGACCGCTTCGCAGGTCGTGGTGTTGGAGGACGAAGAGGACGAGGAGGCGGAGGAGGCGGACGAGGAGCCGCTGACCAACGCGGCGACGGCCGCACCCTTTTAGACCGCGCAAGGAAAAAGCCGCTCCCCTGCCGTTGGCAGGCCTTCCACAACGCCCCCGGCTCGGACGGCGGATCAAGCGACTGGGAGGCGGCCTCTATCTCGTCCCTGGTCGTCGAGGTTGGCCGCCGCGCCCTGAGATGGCCGCCGTTGGTTTCCGAAGGTTTGCGCTCCGGCGCCGCAGGCCACGACGAGATTGAGTGAGCCGACGGGATCTCGCGCGGGGAGCGGAAAAAAACGGTTTTCGAGCTTGCCGCAACTCACCGCGGCCTGCGCCAAAGCCTATGTCGTTTTCTTGCAGAGCGTCGCGCTGGCTGTTGCAGAGAAAAGCCGGCTTTGGCGCGAAGTCGAAACGCGCGCTGTTCTGCCTGGGAGCCTCGCTCGCCGCGGCGAGGAAAGAGCGGCTTTCAACGGAACATTCTTTTTTAAACAAAAAAGCGAGTGGCTCGGCGCCAAAGTTTTGGGCTCCCCTTCTCTTGCTGTTTTCTCCTCAGAGCCCGCCAGCGTGAACGCGATGATAGGCCTGTGGGCGCGCAGCACGGAGGTGGTCTACAGCGTGCGCAGCAGCAGCAGCGAGCTGGACGGCGCGGGCGCGGACTTCTCTCAGGCCTTCGCCTACGAGGGGGGATGGCGAGGGAAAAAAAGACAGCGCCCGATTTCTGCCAGCGCTATGTCGCCTACGGAGAGCGGCCGCCCATCGCTTGCTACGAGGAAGAATCGGGCTTTCCTGGCCGCTGGGGGGCCAATTCGAAGCGCGTCGCTGAACGGCTCGGCGCTTTCTTAGCCGCGGGACTGCCTTGGCGCCCGGAAATTTTTGGTCGTCGCTACACGGCCTGCGACCGGCGCTCGTCCGCCGGCCTTCGAAGGGCTTCTTTTGTGAAAGGCAGCTCGAAGGGAGGGGGGAGTCGCGCGCCGTTTAGCGACAGGCGGAAATTTCTCGCTGCCCGACACCTCGCGAACAAGGGGCGTTTTGTGTACTCGTTCACATATGTTTTACAATGTGACACTTCACTCTTGATTGTGTTGCATTTTGGCTCAAGTAAGCATTCATCTATATTCTGCTGATAATTTTTCACATTTGAACTGGAACATGCTTTTGGAACATGCATTTTGCGGCTCTACGTTCTTGCTTTGACAACGTTTTTTTTGACAACGCATGAGCATTGCAGTTTGGTGCCATGGATGCTTGGCGCCTCCACTGATTGGGTGCCGCCCAATACATGTTCACAGGTCTGCCTGGCTTGTGGCACTCAATGTTCCCGCATGGAGCCCGAGCATCGACACCACCGCTGCAGCTTGCATCGGAGGATTCATTAGGCGAGTGCAGTCCAGGTAAAAATGAAGCTCGCAGCCCAGAATGGGCAGTGGTTGGATCCCATCCTGATGGTCTGGCTGCGCCGCTCATGGCTCCACCTAGTCGAATTCGACGCCCTTTATCCCTCTGCAATGATTTGCAATTTGGTGGCCTTCCTCCTCCTCCTCCTCGAAGAGCTAGGACTGAAGATGTGCAGCCATTTGCTCTTATGCGGCTGGTTCCCAAGACTATGCCGGCGTTTCGCCCGGCTCAAGCACCTATTGGGAATCCCCCTTGCAGCAAGCCACGTGCTGGGAGCAGCCCATGCAATATTGATGAGTCCTCCAGATTAGTAGAGGTGTTCTTGACGGAAGTGTTTGCGTTGCAGCATTTCTCGGAATTGCATCATGAACTTCAAGCATCATCCATGCCTAAGCAGCACGTTGCTCGGATTCTGCAGGCATTTGCCCCCTCAACAGTTTTGAAGCACCTTACCACTTGGAGAAACTTCGCCAGGACGTTGATGGATTACCACTTGCAATGGCAGGATCTGACAGCGGTGCAGATTGCAGATGTTCTTGTTGCACTTCAGCTGGCGAAATCCGATGACAAGAGCAATGGCAGCAGTCGTTTGGGCGCTATCAAGGCTGCGCGATGGTTCGCTAAGCTGGCTCGTGTCCAGGTGTTGGATTGCCTCTGGTCACCCGTGATTAATTCCTTTTTGCAGACGAAGATACAGCATGAGCGCAAAGAGAGCTGCCCCTTCCCGCTTTATGTCATTGGAGCGTCGTGTACTATGCGAAGCAGCCTCTGATGCCGAAGTGCTAATTTTGGGAGGATTCCTTGCAATTTTGTGGGCGGGACTACGCTTCGCGGATGCACAGCGGACGATGTTGAGTTCTCTGATTTTTGATTTGGTTTCAGTCCGCGGCTCATCGTTTCGAACGAAGACATGTCATACCGGGCAACCCTTTGGGTTCCTTGCATGTGGCTTTCTTTCAGCGGGTGATTACTCATGGGTCTATAAGTGGTTGTCCACTCTTGATGAATATGCGTCCAGAAGCTCAACTATCAATATGGACGACCTGTCTCTTTCTTTCTTGATCCCATCATGTGATGCAGGTGGCCCGCGACTTCCGCTTCAGCCGATGTCGTATGCAGAGGCGTTGTACTGGATCCGTACATTTGTGCATCTTCCCTGGAAGAGACAGCCTTGTGATTTTGCGGTAAATTTTACCGTGCACAGCTTGAAGTCTACTGCTTTATCCTGGGCATCCCAGCTCCCAGAAATCAGTGAAGAAGAACGTCAAAGGCAAGGTCACCACCGAGGTGGTTCTGTCAAGCTTTACTCTCGTGATGATGTCAGCTTTCAATTCCGCCTTCAAAACAAGATCATCAGAGCAGTGCAGACTGGCAAACGTTTCCTTGTGCCACAACATCGTGGTGGGCAACGACCGATGATCGACCCTCCCTTTGAGTTGGAGCGGTTCCAGAAAGAGATCTCTGAGCGGTCATGGTTTGCGATTCATACTTGCAGGGCCGGCGAGGAACCTGTCTTCTTGCAGGTCCCGGCTGATGAGACTTCGCAGGAGTCGGATGCTCCTGCCGGACGGGACAAAGACGCAGTGTCCATTGCTTCCAGCGACTCTAGCTCCTCTAGCTCCAGCTCTGAGAGTGATGATGCACTCTCCCCTGCCAAGGCAGTCAGCGACCTGCCAGACGAGTTGCTTGTGGCATGGGTGCATTCATGTCAGCACATTATGGCCCCCTCCTCAATGTCTTGGCACCCTATGTATAAGGGCCGGTACTTTAAAGCAGCGTGTGGCTCCCAAATCCATGTGGACAATGTGCGTTGGAGTCAGCAACTGGCATCGGATATGCCATTATGCAGGCGCAAAGCCTGTCAATCCCTTTTTGCAGGACTCGCGTGATGCGCGTGTCAAGGTGAAAGGGCGTGCGGTCGCTGGGCCTCGGTTGTACGGGTGCCCCTCCTTCTTAATTTTTCGTTCTTGGGACGTTGCGTATCTCAGGGAATCGTGCTTGCCAGTTGTTTTCAGGCTCACCTGCAAGATGCCGACCCCATTGTTTTGATCTCGGGCCCTCTTTGCACCCGACATTTTCGTTCTTTTTTGCGACTCTTGTTTATGCTGCAGTTGAGGGTCAACTGGCAATCCAGTCTCTTGCGTCATTCTTTTTGAGCAGTTGCCGTGCTGCAACTTCGGATGGGGTGGGCTGGAGCGGTTCACCTTGCGGCCAGTGCTAAATCATGCATGGGCAGATTTTGCGTGGGTTGTGGCATTGAGTGTGCCACTGCTCTTTGGCCGTGAGCCTGCGTCAGCTCTCGAGGGGAGCGTTTCGCGTTATGTGCATGCTTTGAATATGTGTTTGAGACCTCTCTCATGCGCAAGTGAACACTTGTTTTAACCACGTCGTCCTTGTTTGCGGTTGTACCAGCTTTGCAACCCTTGGCAGCCATGGCTACCGCAAATGCAGATGACCTTGCGGATATTCTCGCGGCAGCGGATTTGCCGACGGATATCTCTGCGTATATGATTCAAGAGGGTTGGAATTCAACGACATTTTCAGAGGTGGTCTCTTCTCCGGAGGAGTTCAATGACATATGGGCAGAGCTTTTGCCGCTCCATAGTTTGACGCTTCTCCAGAAAGCGCAACTCAAATCAGCGTGGAATCAGGTTCGACTATCTAGGCGACCAGCAGCAGTGTCCGGTTTGCCTAGTGAGCCGTCTGCGCAAGCTTCCTCGTCGGAAGGCAGTTGGGCGGAAACCTTTGCGCCCAAATTGAGTTCATCAACCATTTCGTCATTGAAGCAGACTTATCTTGCCAATTACCCCAGCGAAGTTCTTACACCCGAGGTATTCCCTTCCACTAGGCTTCTCTCCCTTGTGCATCACAATTGCACCAAGAATGACATCAAATGGATCCCCTGGAAATTTCGCATTACTCAATCCAGAGCAGAGGATATGGTCATTCAGAAACCTGCAAAGTCGGCCAAGATCGAAGGCCTGTCTCTTCACTCTTTGTTGCTGGATGACCCGCCTTCTATGGATATCAGCAATCAATCTATGGGCTTGCATGGTGTTCGCAGTCTCATGGCGGTGCACGACACAGCAGTTGCCCTTTGTGGAGCTGCGCACCTCGTGCGCCTCAAGGCCTACAGCCTGCGATTCATGAGCTTCTTGTCGCAACGATTTGACCAAGAATCAGGACTGAGACCCCCAAACATCCTGGAGGCCCAATCAGCAGACAGGCACATTTGGCAGGGAATTTCTCAGTTGATTCAAGAGAAAGGCTGGACACTTAATGACGCTTTGGAGGAATTCACTGTTGCCAGAGCGGACCTCCCTGGACTTTTGCAACCTCGACCTCGGGCGCAGAGACCACAAGCGCCCCCCAGTCAGTCGGGGTCATTTTCCACGAAAGGGAAGGGCTCTTCGGGGTCGTATTCAAGGGGGCCCAAAGGAATTGGCAAAGACGGGAAATCATCCCAGAAGGGTCCTCGATGGGTTACGGAGCTCTTTGTGAAAGGAGAGAAGAAACAATTGTGCTTGGCATTTCAGTCGAATCGATGCACTCGTTCGGAATGCCGGTTTACGCATAAATGTGCTTTCCCCAAACCGGACGGATCCCCCTGTGGCGGTGACCACTCAGCTCGGGATCATGCCTCTACCCCGCACTGACTCGACGCGGTTGAGACGCTTTCAACCACATGGGAGGAACCACAGCGATTGCAGGACTTAGTTTCAAGCATGCCAGCCATGTCAGTGGCCTTGGAGACGCCTCCCAAGGAGGACGCTTTCATAGACAAGGAGTCCGAGCCTTTGTCCTCCTTGCCTCAGCCACAGGTTTCACAATCCACAGGTGGCCTTGACACCCCCTGTGTCTTTGACGAGATGCTTTCTTCAGGTACTCGAATTTTCTTGGATATTTGCAGTGGATATGACAAGCCCCTTTCGAGGGCTATATCAGACCGTGGCAAATCTTATTTAGCAATCGACATTTTGATTGATCAGCGAATGGATATTCTTGATGACACATTATACGAGCAGCTCCTTCGCATCTGTGGTTGTGGCATAGTAGCCTATGCGGCAGCTTCACCCTTTTGTTCTGATTATTCTCGGCTCAAGCTTTTGCCTGGTGGCCCCAAAGCAATCAGAACCCCTGATCAACTTGGTGGTGTTAGCAACTTATCTGAGTCTGAACAGCAACGCATACATCGCAGTGCTATCATGCTGGAACGTTGCGTTGGATGCCTCAAAGCTACGGTTACAGCGGGTGGTCATGGTCATCTTGAGCAGCCTGCTAACGCCATGTCCTGGCTTGAAGATGTGGCTAAGTCTTGGGTCCAGTCGCACAATTGTTCACTTGTTTTGATTGCTGCATGTTCCCACGGTATGAACATCTCCAAACACTGGCTATTCGCCTCCACTTTTTCCCCTTTGTCCCAATTGGCATCGCGCTGTTTGCATGAAAAGGGATCTCACGTGAGCGTAGCAGGCAAGCGGCTTAGCGATGGCTCATTTGCAAGTCGGACTACTGCGCAATATCCTGATTCCTTTTGCAGCGCCTTTTCTCATTGTATTCAGGGCCTCCTTTCTGACGCTGCGCAGCCTATCACACTTGACAATATTTGGGAATATTTTCCAATTAAGCAATTTCAAGATCCTCCGAGAGCACACCATGACGGAGGTGGTATTCCGTCCCAGCCAGACTGGAGTGCACCCCCACAAAGATTGGCCAATAGTCTATCGGGTATTCGACTGAGTTGGCTCGAGACATTGTCACGCATGAGAGCGGATCGTCGCGTTGTTGCCCATGCCTTGCAACAAAGCTCGGAACCTCTTTTTACAGATTCTGAGGTGCAGGAATTTCGTGCTTCCTTTTTCCAAACACTGGGAATCCCTTCTGATGCTTCTATATGGCAGGTGCGCGCTGACCAACCTATGCGGTTGCATGCACTGCAGCTCCTTTCGTCGCATTTGGGCGACCCGGATATCCATTTGTTTGATTCCCTTATCCAGGGAGTGGTCACAGGTTACCAGAACAACATCCCTCCATCTCATGTTTTTCCAACAAAACCCCCTTTGGAGGAACCGCAGACTGACCTTTCAATTCATACAAGTAATTGGAAGTCTGCAGAGGATCGACCAGAGCTTACCACTCAACTGGTGAACGATGAGATTGAGAAGGGTTTTGTTGAGCGCTTCGTTGGAACTGTTGAGGAAGCTCGCATTCGTTGGCCGCTAGGTGTGGCTATCGGAAAACTTGGGATATCTGATATTCCACCTCGACCGCCGCGGCTTGTTGTCGATTCTTCAATTTGCGGCACAAATCAGAACTGCCAGGTGTTGGAACATCAGATCATGCCATCCGCGCGCGATATTCTCCGGGTATTTCCGCTTCGGGCAACCGGCACTTGCTTGGTGCTCTGAGCTTAGATGTCAAATCTGCGCATAAGAGAGTGGTCCTTTCAGAGAGCGAACGCGGGCTTGTGGGTTTCTCCCACCTTGGCCAGCTCTATTTTTATCGTGTCTGCCCCTTTGGGGCCAAGTTTAGCGCCCACTGGTGGGGTCGAGTTGGCTCATTTTTGATACGCACTCTACATGTCCTTGTTTGGGTACAACACTCATTACTGCTGTTTGTGGACGATTTTTTGCATATTCAACGCTTGGATGTTCTCCCTCTCTACGGGGCCATGCTGTGTCTCTTTTTCCAGATATTTGATATTCCGTTATCCTGGAAAAAGCTTGAGTTTGGTTGTCAAGTTGACTGGATTGGCTGGCGCTTCAATTTTTCCCAGGGTGTTGCTATTGTACAACCAGCCAAACGAGACAAATTCATTGCATTGGTGATGCATTTGCTTTCACGTTCTCGCACCACACGGAAGGATATTGAGAAGTTTGTCGGTCTTGCTCTTTGGATTACGCAGCTTTTTCCGTGCATGCGCTCAATGCTCCATTATTTATATGCAGATCTTTCCAGACCTCCAGCTTCACATTACAGTGTGGGTTTGGATCATTGGCTCCAACTTGTGGAGCACATTTCAGACAATTTGATTTTCAAATCCACTCCGCCTGGAACAGCTATTCCTACGGGTTCTAAACTCTTGGCAATTCGTCATCATGCTGTCCATTCACTTCAGGATGTGCTGAATATTCAATTTTCGGATCGCAGAATATGGCTTCGCATTCTTGACTTTGGTTCATCGAAGAGGCGCCTTTCCTCTGATAGCTTAAGAGTGCTACGAACCTATTTGCATTGGATGCGCTATGGATCGCCCCAGAGCTCTCTTTATCCACGACCAGCGTGGGTGGGTACTGCGGCAGCTGATGCTTCCGCTGCAGGCTCATCGGCGCAGATTGGGGGGTTCATGCAGGCCCCTTCTGGAGAAGTTCTTTGGCACTCTGAGACTTTTTGCCCTTCGGATTTTTCTTCCCTTGGTGTATCTGTTTCTGAAAACATGCAGAGAGACATCGGATGTTATGAAGCACTAGCTCAAGCAGCCCTTTTGCTTCTGCTAGCCAGATTATATCCCTCTTCGAGAGCTCCTGTCCAGCTTCGTTCCCTTTGCGACAACACCTCAGCAGAAGCTGGGGCCAACAAACTTTTTACCACTGCCATGCCTTTGGCACTTTTCCTTGAGAAGATTGCATTAATTTCAGCCGTGTATCAAATTCAACTTGACGTCACGCATGTTGCGGGGGAACGCAACGAATATGCTGACTGCATTTCACGTTGGCCTGTTAAACCGCTTCCCCCTTTTTGCTTGGACCAGAATCGAGTCCGTCTCACCGTGTCGGACCTTTGGGTCCCTACACCGCGTGCTCAGCTTTTTCCAGAAGGTTCCTCACTCCTGTGGTTCCCCTTCTGACTCATTGCCGGAATTCACCTCACGTTATTTAACGGGGGTCCTTCGGGCGAGGCTTTTCCGGCCGATTCTGATAGACCTTCGGGGGGTGGCTTTCGGTTTGCCATCAGAATTGGCCTCAGATGTGATTGATATACTATTCCGGCAATGAGAAATGTGAATGATTATTTTTATACTGGTTTGATATATGTTATCCCGTTGCATGCAGTCACCTGCACATGTAGGTGACTGCATTGGATTGTGAGATAAATGACTCTGTTTTTCTTTTGGGAACTTTCGACGAGTAGGAAGTTCTGGCTCAAAGGTGAATGCTTACTTGTAGAACGCCCCTATGCCGTTTAGCGACGGCTGCGAAAGCCCTTTAGGTTGAGGCCAACGCGGCGAGTGCGCCAAGGAGAATTCGAATTGAGGAGCGAGAGACGCCTGGCAGGGCTCAGTGAGCGGAGGCTTCTCTTAAAGCGGCTTGGGGTGACAGGGATAAGCGTTTGGCAAGGGAGGGGCCGGTAAAGGAACTGAGCGGCCGTCGCAGCCACTAAGCTCCAAGCTGTGTTGCCCAAGCGCTCATTGGTGAAGAGGAGGTGGACACCTATCGAGTTGCTCGCGCAAATGTGGCGCGGTTTCAGCAATGGGCAAGGCGCCGCTTGCCAGCAATCAGTTTAAACAACGGGGAGTTGCGGGCAAGAGCTTTGGCAAGAGCTTAGCACGTTTCTTTGCTTTGAGGCCCTCTGCGGAGCCTGAGCGAGGAGCGGGATTTCTGCGAGGGCTGGGATGTTGTGTCTCGGGCGCTTTGGCGCTGGAGCCGAATGGGCCGAGGCACTCGGGCGTGGCGGTCGCTCGTGGCCCGACACGAGAACAGCCTCCGCCTGCGGTCGCGAAGCGTCCGCAAGGCAATCCGACGACAAAGAGGGAAGCGTCCGCCTTCCCGGGCGTTTCGCCTCCTGCGGCTGTTCTCGGTCTACGGCTGACTGTGAGACAAGACGGGAGAGGAAAAAAAAGCGCGGAGAGGGCGGGCGTCAGAGAGGGTCAGAAAAACGCCAAGAGGAAAGGTGAGCGGGGCCAGCGGCGCAACCCTCCGGCTCTTTTTTTTCTCCTCGAGGCTACACGTAGTACCCAGTCGGCGGCGGCTGTTTTGACCGCAGCCGCTTGCGCGATCTACGGAGCTTGGCCCAGCGGCGCCTCCCAAGACGCTCTAGCTCTCGCGCCGCCTGGCGGGCCCTCCGGCCCTCACTGCCTTGGAGCCAGCCCCCCCACGCCGTGAACTGGCGCAGCGCGAGCTCCCAATTGCCCCACAGCCGGCGCTCCGCGGCCAGCGTGGTGACTTGTCCTGCGAGGCACGCAGCGAATTCGACTGTGACTAGTTGACCCCCGAACTCCGCTTTGAAGCCCAACCCACGTCGAACAACCGTCCGGCCGCCGCGCGCCGGAGGCGGGACATTGTCTGGGACGCCCACGCGCGCCGGCGGGCCCTTGCCCCCATGGCCTGTTCCACCTCCCTAGCCCGAGCCGCCTCCATTATCACACTATCAGACCTCTGAGCCAGTCACTTCAGCACGCGCAAAGAACAGACGCCCGCCTCGGCCACGCCTGTTTCCCTTTACTTGGCTCAACTCAGAGGCTTGCGTCGGCCTAACCTTGAGGGGGTTTTGCGGTCGTCGCTAAGCGGCCTAGGGCTCCCCTTGCTTCTGGGCCGGAAATTTGCGACCGTTGCTAAACGGCCCGCGACTTCCAGCCTTTTCGGGCTGCGTTTCCTAAGAAGGCTTTGGGAAGGCCGGCGGGCGCGCGCCGGGCGCGAGCCGGTTAGCGACGGCCAAAAATTTCCGGGCGCTCGGGCGGCCTCCAAGCGGAGGAAGCGCCGGGCCGTTTAGCGACGCGCTCCGAATTTCCTATGCTCTCGGCTCTTGAAAGCTTTCCCGCGAGGACGCGTGGGCGCGACGTCTGCGAAGGCTGGGACGTCGTCTCTCGGGCGTTTGGAGTCGAGTGGGCAGGGGCGCCCGAGCGTGGCAGTCACTTGTTGTAGTTCGGCGCAGAAACAGTGTCCGCGCGCGGCGGCAGAGGGGGAAGCGACCGCCCTCCCTCGCACGCGCGACCCGTCTTTGAGATTCGTTTCTGCAATGAGCGCGCTGGAGCTGTGTACGCCAAGGCAATTGCTTGCGCTGCGGCACGGCTTTGCGCGGGGAGGCGTCGCCTGTGCGCCGGGCGCCTCTCTGGGGCTGCGTCTGAGGCACCTTTTGGGCCGGGCACGGCCGCGCGTTGCAGCGACTACCCGTCAAGCTGGAACAGCTGCTTCGGCGGGGTGTTTCCCGAGTTCTGCGACGCAGCTTCTTGGCTTGGATCGAGGACGACCCGCGAGGAGAAAAAACAGAAGGAGGCGCAACCGCCGCAAGCTTGGCGCATCACAGCCGCCCTTTTTTCCTCCATCAAGGCACTGCGACGTATGTGAGCTCCAGCGGCTCGCCAAGAGCCACCCAGTGTTCTTCGCTCAAGACTGCCGTGCTCGCGGCTATGAACACGACTCGGCACTCTCTTTGGAGGCCAAGTCTCTGTTGCGCCTTGTAGGTCAAGATGCCCGACCAGTTCAAGAGGGCACGGGCCGGTGTGTCCAATCAACACGCTCTCCTACTTGCGAACTGCCTCCTGCCTCAATGGGTTGTTCGCCTGTCAAGGCGTTCACGGCCTTGATGGTCGGTCTGGGCGCCATGCTTTCTCTGCAAAGCTGGGCCAATTGCTTGAGCGCTGAACGCTTCGTGGAGCGGAAACAAGTCCGCCGGACGTCTTCCGCCCTTCTATTTGAGTTCTCCTCGCCGCGCTTTCGGCTACACCTTTAGAGAGTTTTTCCGGCCGTCGCTAAACGGCCTGCGGCTTTCCCCCGTTTCCGAAGCCCCCGGGCGGCCGAAATTTTCAACCGTCGCTAAACGGCCCACGACTTCTAACCTTTTCGAGCCGCTCTTCAGAGGCGGGCTTTTTGGTGGCCGGCGGACGCGCTTGGGTCGCAGGCCGTTTAGCGACGGCCCGAAATTTCCGAGCGCCCGAGCAGTCCCAGAACGCAGACACCGCTGGGCCGTTTAGCGACGGGCCTGAATTTCCGCTTAGCCTATAAACCTACTTACGAGCCCCCCAAAAAAAAATGGGCCTGGGACCGGCGCCTGGCAAGGCCCCTTGTGAGGGCCTTGACACGGACCTCTGTGGAGCCGAGAAGAGGAAATTTAGAGCGCGTCGCTGCGGCCGGGGAAAATGTAAGGAGGGTCAGCGTAGATGCACTGGTGCGCCAGGCGGGGCAGAGCGCGTAGATAGGCCAGCGCATCCTGGTGCCGCACGGTCACGTTGCAGGGTGGCTGCTGCAGACGCCGCACGCTGCTCAGTGCCAGCGGCCTCTGCTGTGCGAAGGAGCACTTTCCCGAGAAGCTGTTGCGCAGCAGGACGTACGAGCAGGCAGCCCGGCGCCCGGCACGGCCTCTCTGAGCGCCCGGCAGGAGGTGCCCGAAGTAGAAGCGCCTGTCCACCCTGCGCCCCACCAGGCGCAGCAAGGAGCGCAGGAAGACCGGGTCTTGCCTCAAGTAGCAGCGGTGCAGGTTTGCGACGGGCTCGAAGGCGTCGACGCCGCGCACCTCCAGGCCCGGACGCCGGGCGGCGAGGTAGTACTCCAGCTTTCCAGAACCGAAGAAGGGAGAGTGAAGCACGGCGACGTCCCCCAGCAGCCGGTCCATGTGAGGAGCTAACCACGCTTTACTTCCAAAGTACTTCAGCTGCATACCAGCCCTTTGGTTTATCCCAGAAAACTCTGGGAGCGCAGTGCTGTACAGCACTGCGCTCCCAGACTCGCCGCCCGGTTCCCTGCGTCGAATTTGGGAAGTAAAAACAAAGGTATGGGAAAGATCAAGCTTTTCCCCACGCCAGAATACAGCAGCAAACAGCCCTCGGACCCCGTGGTGCCCCTGGTTCCGTGCACGGGCATTTTCCTCGGGCCATCAAAATCGGGCAAAACCGTGACTCTGATCAGCCTGATTCTGGAGCAGTATTGCGGCGTGTTTGAGAGAATCTACATCTTTAGCCCGTCCATCGACATCGATGATGGCTGGATCCCCGTCAAGAAGTACATCGAGCAGGATCTGGGGGTGAACACCGAACGGGAGCAAGCGTACTGGGACGAGTGGGACGAGGCGGCGCTGCGGCGCATCATCCAGCAGCAGCGCAAGATCACGGAGGCTTCCAAGAAGTTGGAGATGAAGAAACTGTATCAGGTCCTGATAATCTGCGACGACCTAGCGGATGTGCCTCAGCTCCACAGACCCAACGGCGCCCTGGATACGCTGTTCATCAGGGGCCGTCATATGCAGATCAGCACCTGGGTGAGCTCGCAGAAGCTGCGGCTCATCAGCGCAGCCGTGCGGGTCAACCAGCAATTCCTCTGCTGCTGGAGGCTGCGCAACCAGCACGAGCTGGACGCCGTGGTGGAGGAGCTCAGCGCCCTGCTGCCGAAGGAGCAGCTCTACCAGTCCTGAAGGACGAAACGACCCTTAAAAGGTTCCAAGTCCTTCAAACGACCTTTAAGGATAAAGGTCATATGGCTTTTAAAGGTCATTTGGCCATTTAAGGGTCATATGACATATTGAGCGCGCATGGCATGCACGTACAGCCACACAGACACTAACACAAACCAAACAAGAGCACACACACACAATACAAATAAACCCTATATGTTTCATTGCATGTTTTGTGGCCCCCGGAAAACTCAAAGCCCACCCTTGCAAAGACGAGACTTTGGATCGATAGGGCAAGTTGATGAAAACGGACATCCCTTGAAATGGACCAGCTGGAACACCGAACACTAATTTGTTTGATCCCAAATAAGGGTGTTGTGGAAATTCAATAACCAGACTAAACAATACTAAGGGGCCCAACCCAACTACAGCAACCACCGCCTTTCCTCCGTTGGCTCAAGAACTGGAGCGCTCCACGCAAAAGCTGCCGCGGGCTCAGGTGTTTTTACCCCAACTTGGCACGGTGCTTTGAAATTGCGAATTTAAGCTGCGTCACTTGCCTTTTCAAAACATTGTGAGCAGCTGTTGCAGGATGAAGGCCTTTCAGGATCTTCAAGGACTGTTTCACGTAATCCTCATCCATAAAATTTGCATCCCAACCAGGGCTTCGCCCTGAAGGTCGCCCTGATGCATCCAGAATCATGTGTTGTATGAAGTGGTACTTTGGCCTCAGCTTAAAAAGCAAAGCCTGGTGATCTTTGGCAGTATTTGCCAAGAACAAGTACATGCGCAAAAAAGATGTTCCTAGCACATCAATTTGTTGTACTTCTGACTCTGTCAAAAAAATGTTTGCCCCCAAAATGGTTGCATTGAGTTGCTCTGCCACCCAAACACAGGCGCTTAGGCCTTGGTAGGGGGAAGGGGAAGGTTTCCCGGCCAACTTTTGGGAAAGAAACCGCAGCACTACAACTGCATCATTGGCAGAACATCGAAGTTCCGGGCATGCATCATTTCGCCAAATCAAATTGCTCTTCTTGATTTGTTTGAGGTGCATTTGCAGCCTCTCAGACTTCATGAAGGCCCGCAGCTCCCGGTTCAGGGTTGCAAATCTTGTCGAAAGGTTGCGCCCATCAAAGTACCGGGGATCCTTCAAGAGTATCTTCAAAGCTGACCCCACAAGGTCCCTGCAAGTTCCCAAATTGAAACAGTGCATCCAATCCACAGATACATTGTAAGGCAGAAACCATCCAGCTTGCACAGAGCTGGCTCAGCCAGCCATGGGGTTTCACCCAGATCTGTGGTTCGCCACTCACCTTCGAGGTCTGTGTAGACCATGTTGAAGTTCCCTCTCCCCATAGTGGCAGGGCAACGGAAACACACCTTCAGGGGGAGAATCAGGAAACAAGATTTGCTACATGTATAACTATGTGTGGTCCCAACCCTTGTGTGGAATGAGAACATCAAACTACACATGATGTCAAATGGCTTTGTTTCCATTGGTTGTTCAAGCTAGACACCATAAGGGATTAACAGGATCGAACCCCACCACCGTTGTTTCCCAATTTGTACACAAGCCAGGGTGGCCAATGGAATGCATCTATATATATCCATTGCCCTTTTGAATGTCACTAGATCGCTAACTCCCCGCGCCATGAATGTTAGAATGTGGAGTTTCTTTGGTCAGACAAACCACTCGAATTCGACTGCAGGCCTCTTCACATCCAGGATGACGCGTCAGATTCAGCGCTTGGCCCAGAAACTTGAGGTCGCCCTTCAAGCTCACGGTGTGGAACGTGTATACCTAAGTCAAGGCAGGCAAGGCGAGTGCTTTCCCAATAAAAAACAAACTAGTTTTGACAATCGTAAGGCCAGCTGACAAGGCGCTTGCCCATCGTGTTTGTTGCAAATGCCAGTTGTGGCCAAGTCGTTCAAATCATGCACTGCAGCCCCGAAGAAGGCTTGTAGGGATAGGTTTTCGCTTTGTGAGTGGTTGATGGCATACCTCGAAACAGGGAAGGAGAAAATGATGTGCCGCGAAGCTTTCGAGTCGGTTCTCACCAAAGACACATCCACCATCCTTAGCAGTTTGCAGCCTTCTCCAAAAGCAGAAGAACAACAGACACAAACAAAACATTAAACATGAGAGTTAGGCAATCGAAAAAGAGACTCAGCATGCCTCCCAGCTTCCAACTAAACAGCATCCAGCTGTTGTTGCCCTTTGTTCCTTCATCCCCCCACAAGACAACAGGTATTGCCCTTTCCCACTGTTGTTCTCGACCGTGAAGGGGATGCTCTGGGAAATCAAGCAAGATCTGTTTCCAGTACAAGGCCAAACAGCGAGGGGGGATCACCAAGTCCAGGAAACCAACATCCATCAGGGCCTGTGCAAGGACACTGGGGTACATAATCGGCATGCGTCCTATATACAAGTTGCCATCTTCATCACGCATGGGCGCATCAACCCATGCTGGTCTCGCATCCAGGGCTAAACCAGCACGAAGCAGCCTTGAGTGGAACTCCGTTTCGCGAAGAGATCTTGAGGCATACCCTTGTAGGTGCTGTGACGCATACACATCTCCTCAAGTTCCCATTTGCTTCGCGACTCATATGAATTGCAGCCCAACAAGTTAAGCTATCATGGTGTGTTTGTTTCAAAGGCCAACTTGTTGAAACCAGGACGTTTAAGATGCGCCAAGCCAAACACCGAGCGGCCAAGGTCGCAAGCGAGCGCTATGGTTGCATCTCCGGAGCAGGTAGCTTGGGTGATCCTGAGCGAAGGGTTGAGAGGGTCAAGCCAAACCAAGCAAAACCAACATTTGTTTAACCAAGTCACCTGTTGTCCAGGGCATCCCTGATCTTGCACTCCCCAGGGCTCGTACCTGCATTCCCACAATTTGGTTCCCCAAGAAACTGCACAAACCAAACAACAGGAATCAATCAATGCTCAGCTTGCCCTTTTCTCAGACATTTGATCGCATGGTGCTCGAACAAGCCCCTACTTAGGCGGCAAAAGCCGAAAGATATTGCACACATCCCATTCATGTGGCTTAAACTCCAGGCGAATTGCACCAACCCCGGATTTGCAAGCCCAGCCATTGCACGGCTAGGATTCTATTAAACTGCATTTGCTTGGGATCCTGCAGCCTCATACTTGAGTGTCAGCAACTTGTCATTTTTGTGGGACTTTGAAATCATACATTCACTTAAGATCCTTTTCAAGGGCTTGAGTCAACTTGCTAACAAATGAGTCTCACGGGTGAGGGTTTGAAGTTTTGAGGATCCCAAGCAACTACATCTTCTTGAGCTCGTTCAGCATGCCCTTGGCCTGACCCTTGGTCATCTTCAGAGCTGACACCTGGGCAAAGTGGGACATCTTAGGTTTGGGTTGGGGGTTGAGGGAAAATATGGCTTTGTTGTCAATCCTTTCTTTTAGGGTGCTTCCGCTGGAGCTTGAGGGTGCCTGTGTCAAAACAACCCCAAACTTTTCACAAAGGAAAGGGCATGCGACTCAGCGTTTTTTTAGGGGTCACAGTCATATCTTGCTAGGGTACAAAAATGGACAGCAGCGACATCTACATTGAATCTACATACAAACCAATGGCACGTAAACAACAACCCTTCACTCCCCCACAAACTCATTCAACTGGTTGGGTGGCCTCCTGAGCGATTTCTGAGCACATTGGTTCCATCTCCTGAAAGGTCTTGAGGTCCTTGAACCTGGGCAGGGGGAGGTCATTGTTGGGCCTGAGGCCTGAATGCCAGCTTGCAGCTGGGCCACTTCGAGGCGAGCGTTTTCAGGGATCGCTGATGCTTTTTGAGAGTCCTTGTCAAATCATTGTCCGCGGGCATGTCCACCAAATACCCTGCAATATCTTTGAGTTCCTTCTTCACTTCATTGCCTTGGTTTCACTTCCCAGCCCAAAGGAACCCTTAAGTGAGAGTCTGAATCAAAAGGGCTCTTTTTGAATCAAACAAGTGAGAGTCAATTCAATCAAACCCCTAAGTGAGAATCTGAGGCAAAGGGACGCTTCAAAATCAAATTAGGCTCGAACCAAAAGACCCCTAAGTGAGAATCTGGATCAAAGAGACCTTTAGGTGAGAACATTTTCCAAAGGGACCCTTGATAAACAACTTTCCGGCAAGTTGGGGGATAATTTGAAGAGGGGCATGAATCTAAACCAAAGGGGAGTTCAATGAGAGCCTGAATCAACAAGTAGGACCCCCACTCCATCGCTGGTGCTTCTCCTTCTCCGTGTTGAAGGTCTGTTCAAGCAGCGGCTTCTTGGTAGTTGCCCGGCTGATTGCTGAAGGAGCGGATCTCTTAGCTTGGCTGGGCTTATTGTTGGTCCGCGGCGCACCTTGCAGGGCAGGGCAAGCAACAAATTAGAGGATGCATTTAACAACCTTGCCTTCATCAACAATTGACTGGAGTTGCTGATTGTAGTTGTCGTAGGCCCTCAACACATCCCCAGACAAAGGCGTGGCAGCTGACCGAATCGGCGCCCTCTCCAAAGAAGGGTTCACACCAGTGCCCATGATGCTGTTCAAAGCATGTGAGGCATTGGTTCTCACACTCATCGATTCCTGCATCCTGAGACGAGCAAAACCATTATTGCATGAAACACTCAAACATTGGTACGGTTCAACTATTTAATGGGTCCAAGAGTCTTCACCGCCACAGTGTCCGTCCGGGTGTGCTCGGCCAACACCCAAAACCGCGTTTCTTCCAACACTCCAGGGCAGTCCTCATCCTCAATGCCTCCTCCCTTGGAGATTATCGCGGCGATTTTGCGCCTTGGATGAGTTCAACCAACAATGGCACAGCTGAGTGTGCGCGTGTTGTGATTGGGTGTTTGTGTGTGTGTGTGCGTGTGTGTGTGTGTGCGGGTGGGCGGTCAGTGGGTGGGTGATTGCGCACGCATGGGTCAGTTTGAATCACATGCAAAGGAAAGTAAACCTCAGTTTCAAAAATTGCCCTTGTTTAGATACAGTGTCTGGGAAAAGTTCCAGGGAGGATTCTTCATATCCTTAACGGGCACCAACGCGTAGCGTTTCTTCCCCTCCAGCTCCTGCGTCTTGCTCGCCTCCAGCTTTCCCTCACAGGCCTCAATGTTCTGGCCGTTGGCCACGAACTGCTGCAGCAACTTCTGGCGATCCTTGGCAGATGAAGGGGGGTCGGAGTGTTGGGTGTGTCACATTCTAAAGAAATATGCATCCAAAAGGCTTTCAAAGAACCATTGGAAAGTTCAGCACAGTTGGGATACCCCTGGGCCACGGTGCCATTGTTGATGAGCCGCATCTTAGTGCACACACCACACAATCAACTCAAACTAAAAGAACCCAAAGCTCAGTAATTGAATCATCAAAGCCCAACTGCAAATCAGCCATTGACTGAGGTAAGCACCAACTTTGCATATTCTTTGCGATGGGTTGAGGAGTTCACCAAGTCGCTCTCGGGGGCGGGGCTGGGCTGGCCGGGAGGAACAGCTGTGACCGTTTGGGGCACAGTTGCAACATGGGTAGCCACAGGTGAGGGGGACAACTGCTTGGTCTGTTCCAGCTCATCAGGGATCTGGGAAGGGGACAGCGGCAAGGTGGCACGCGAGTCCGGGGATTCAGGCTGACGGTCAGGTGGAGGGCTTTCCTTCTTTTGTTTCTTGTTCGTGCCGGGCTCCGGGGTTGAGTCTACCACCTCAACTGGCGTTCGCTTGTGTGAACCAGGGCCCCTTTTGTTTCTTTGCTCATCACCGGCGGTTCCCACACTTGAAGCTTTGGACCCGCTCTCCAGGTGCTCCTGCAACAAAGAAATCAGCTTCTTGACCGGGTCATCCCCCACTTGGCTGGCAGAAGGTCCAAGCCTCCTTAGTTTGCAAAATACAAACGAATTGTTTCAGATGCAACCCTGGTCCCCCATGTATTCGTTCAAGACAAGGTACTCTTCCAACTCATTCTTAGTCAAGGAATTCTGGCCCACTGAAAGGACAGATTCGGCAGCACGTTTCACCGCATCCAGTTGCTGCTGACCAACTTGAAGGGTTCTGCATGACCTTAGATGTATTGTGGCTGTTCCCTGAACGTATGTTGTATGTATCAACCCTTTCAATGCAAACCATGTGTGTGTGACAAGGTTTCAGGACCCTACACTTCCATGTTTCAGAAAGCAATGCAATTGTTTTTTCTCACCATGAAGGGTCAACAATCATTGGATATGAACAGTACGTGTGTTAACCATTGTTCATCATGTTTGTCAGCAAGTTCTTCCCACAAAATCACTTGGGGTAGTAATGAAGTACATCTGGGACGGGGGCTGGTTCGGTGCCGCAAAACAATTTCCCATGAAAAACTGTCAGGTAGCCACAAGCTTTGCTGGGTGTCCGTGTTGTCGTCCACGTCCTCAATCGCCGAGAGCTCCAAGCACTCCTTCGCATTGAATCCACATGCATTGGGGGTTGAGGGGGAACAGGGCCAGAAAACATAAAAGCTAGCTTCTTCTCACAACTCCAAACAAAGAATGAGTTGGTACCATTTTTGGGGGGTGTTAAGAATTGTTGAGAGAATGTTCGTGCACAAAAGTTGGACCCTTGACATTCCAAAGTTCCCACTGTAATCCAACAAAAAAAGTTGTCCTACAAGCTGGGATCTCATTTGAAAGGGACTGCCAACCCAGTTGTTTGTGTTTAGCCGCTGCACGGAGGGCTAACTAGGAAATGGCACCACTTGGCATCATAAAACGGGGGTCCTTTGAGTGTCATGATGGCTTATCGATGTTTTCTCAGCTGCTGGGGAGTTCACAGGTCATGTACGCACACCCTCAAAGATTTTTGACAATTGATTATGTTTATTCGGGCGATTGAATAACAAAGTGCACATGTTACCTAGTGCATTCATGACAGGAATCTACATTGCCACATGTCACCCTAATCAGTTTCCCTACAAATGGAAGGTCCCATATCAAAGCCTGCGCTGTTGAGAGCCTTTTCTGAAATGGGAAACACCTTGCGTTTTCAACTGACCGTGATGTTACACATATATCAGGTGTTCCACAATTAAGAAGCAAGGAGACCTCAAACCCACACAACAGATGTTGAAAATCTAAGCCACCCTTGTTTCATCTAGCGCGCAAACTCTTTTTCATTCCAAAAAGCCTCAGTCTGACAGCGTGCTTTCGATCCTACCACGGCCAGCTCTGGTCCCACCTCGACGGGTAGCTCCTCCACGCGCGGTAGCCATCTTCAAGCCATGGGCCAATGCCTGCGCCCCAAACACGTCCGCACTCCTCCGGCCACCCAAAGGCTTTGCCAACGCCTTTCACCGGGCCCTTGCCAACAAATGGCTGGGCTTTGGCAAACGCCATCTCCGCTTCCTCGCCGCCAATGCCCTGACCCTTGCCCGTGTGACCCTTGCTGCCAGTAGGCTCAGGCTCCACCTCCACCTCCTCGTACTGCTCCGAGTTGCGCTTTCCCTTCACCTTGCCCAAGCCCTTCTCAAAGCCCTTCTCGCCAACGCCTTTCTCGCCCTTCTCGCCCTTAATCTCACCCTTCTCGCCCTTCTCGCCCTTCTCAGAGCCCTTCTCGACCTTCTCGACCTTCTCGCCCTTCTCCCTTTTTGTTTCCTTTTCTTCTACGCCATTATTTTGTCACTTTTTTTTCTTTTTTTTTCTTCAATTTGTTGCTTTTTTCTTCTCGCCCTTCCCCTTCTCGCCCTTCTCGATCTTCTCGATGTTCCCACCCTTCTCGCCCTCCATTCCCTTCATCACCACGTCGGCCATAGGCTTCGATGCCGCGTCCTTGTTCCTCTTCGTGGCCGCGTCCTTGCTGGCTGGCTCATTCTCAGACGACTCCTCCTCTTCTTCCTCCTCCTCATCCTCCTCATCGCTCGAAAGCGTAGTAGGCTGCGACGGTTCAGGCGGAGGAGGCTGACGAGGCGGTTGGCGCGGAGGGTGAGGTTCGCGACGAGGCTGATCGCGGCCTTTTGGCTGATCACGCCCTTGAGGCTGTTCATGATGAGGCTTTGGCTGATCACGCCCACGAGGCTGTTCATGATCGCGGCCTTTAAGCTGATCACGCCCTCGAGGCTGTTCATGAGGCTGGTTGCGCCCTCGAGGCTGCTCACTCTGAAGCTGCACAGGCGGAGGATGAACAGGTGGCCGGGCCTTGAAGGCTGGCTTTGTCTGCTCAAGATCTGGCACCCACACCCACCGCCAGCGACCTGCAGGAGGCGGTCCCATGATGATGTTCACAGACCGAGCCGAGATGTGCAGCTACACACGGGTTTGTAGGTTAGCACAAAGCATGTGATGAAACTCTCCTATTTTGGGTGTGCCCTTATGTAGGGGTCCTTGCTTGTAGGATATGTCTATAGATCAAATTAGTTCAGGAAGCAAAACAAATTGAGAAGCACAATTGCAGGGGGGGGACAATTTTTGGCTTGGCTCAATGCCTTTTCCAACATGGCGGGTTCCTAGAAACAGTTTCAACCCCTTGAGGAGTGTATGAATTTGAAGTGCAAACTTCATTTCCTCAAATCTGCATGTTCCTGTTACTGAGGTCTCTTCTGTAAACCAGCCCACCCCCTCCCTCTCCTCCCATAATGTAAAGCCAAGTGTCCCACTGACCCGGCGGTTGAAGATGTTTGCAGCCCAGGACGTACACGAGGATGTCTCGCAGGCCAGCCTCGCACGGTCGGATCGGGGGGCCCTGCATGTGGGAAACTGGGATTAGGGGTCATAGGAATTAATACAGCCAAGAAACATCTTCGCATTGATCACCCAAATCCTCAAACTTCACCGTTTCAATGTTGAGCCCATCCATGAACAGCTCAAAGTCACTTCTTCGCCAATCCACTTCCACCGCATGGTTTGGAGCTGGGGCAAATTCCTGATCAAACAGCATTGCCTTTTTGTTTTGTGAAAAACATGGTAACATGGTTCGCCAGAAGGATACTGAAAAGACATTCCTCAACTTCCACCAGGGCTCTTCCAGGGAGCGCTCCCGGAAATAGCGCGCTATTGTTGCCCCAAATTGAGGAGTGTATGTCCTGGGATGGCATCCCCTCCGAAAGAAATGAGTTTCAAGTCTTAAAACACATTTCAAATCCCTTTTGCTACGAACATGGAAGCAAACAACGTGGGTTAGAACAGGTGCTTCCCCAAAACAAAGGTTGCCATCTTTGCACGCACCAAGTTTCTGTGACTGTTTCAATGTTTTCTTCACACCAACATGTCGCCTTTGACCAGTTCGGGGGTCTTCATAACTTTTGGCAGTCTTTGCCCCGCAAAGAGCATCTTTCTCAGCCTTGCTCAGGTAGCCCCCCTGGCGAATCAGCTCGGCCACGAACTGCTCATCGGAGGACCACACCACATGGCGTTTTGGCGTGCCAGCGCCAAATCGGCCCATGTAGAAATATCCTCGCCATACCTGGGATGCAAGGTCAAATAAGGGTCAATGTTTTATTTTGCCCCAGTTTCCAAAAACATCCTCAACTAGGTTCAGGAAAATCGTTGCCTTGTTGTGTAGGTTGTTCAAGCAACCACCGGCATTGTTTGAAGCAAAGGCAGAGGATTAACAGGCATGTCCGGGCCCCTAAAAGGTTGCCCAATTTCACAAAAGAATAACCACTGTGTCCTTCTGGCTGGATGATTGATCTGCCCGATGTGTGTCTCGACCTCAGTGGGCACCCGAACTAGAAGGGCTTTACAACCTAAAGCTTGGGACTCAGATCCCCGCATTACACTGTAAGAGGAACAGCACAATGCTATCACTGCCACCGAATGTGGCCGAAGGCGACGAATCTCATTCAACGCAAGCCTCAAAAGCCAAACAACATAGAAGACGGTAACCCTCACACAAGTGCACATGGTAAGCCCCTGGCAGGAAGCCACTAGGCTCAGAGAGATCCATGCTAAGGGGGGAATACTGTATGTCCAGAGCAGACCCAAAAGCGTCTTCCTAAGTTGACAGGCTCAAGAATATTTTGCAAAGCAAACGGCCAGCAACTCATTGCAGACAAGCATCGGCTCTAAGGGCTGCAGACACCTCTCCAGCTCCAGCAAATATTTCCAAGTATTGAGAGTCCTGCAATCCAACCCTCCCCCGAATATGCATTCAATGTGTGAAAGACACTGTCCTCCTTTTGGCTACCAAAGGGTAAGAACCCAAGAAGGACCCAGGCAAGGATCAAACCCTTTGGCGCCCCCCACTGCAGGAGCTCGCCCACAACCATTGGAGCACCGCGTGTCGCTAGGCGGGGGTTCGGGAAACTGTGCCAGGGTCAAACGCACAAGCGGGCTCAACATTCTTTCAGGGAATGAGAATTGTGTTGGGTTAGACACTCAATTCAGATTTTCACTCGAGCCCTATGCTACAGATCCGTGTGTGCAAAAGAATCTAACTGCACATGGCTTCCTGCAAGCTCAAAGTCACACATGCACTCAAGTTTTCCTTTTCAGCTATTGGCCTCAATTTGAGACTGCTTGTCAGCAGCAAGGTTCTCCCTGCTCTGCCCCCAACAATCGGTTTAAACAACCTATGTAAATCGTCGCCGCTTGCGCTCAGCAGGGGAGAGCCCTTCAAGGAGCTTATTTCTCTGCTCACTGATGTTCCAAGCGGCCGACGCTGCAGCATGTGGGACCCCTTGACCCCGGCGATCTGCAATGAATTTCTTGCGGGCTTCAGCATAGGACCCTGGGCTATATGCCCCATGCTGTGTACTTGGCTTGGAGGTAGTTTTGGCCTTCGGCTTTTTGACCTTCTTCTTGGTTGGCTTCACCTCCTCACTTCCCTCCTCAGCCTCGCTCTCATACTCCTGTTGCTTTTTCCACCTAAGATGAGGGTGCAATTCAAGACCAAGGTTATCCAAAGGCACATGCAGAAATTTGAAGCACAGTTCTTGGGGCACACCCCTGTTGAAAGGGCAAGTGGCTGCGAGCTTGGCAGCACCGCTTTGGGCAAAGCAGAGGCTGAAAACGCTTTCAGGCTCTCCATGACCTAGAAACAAAACACAGTGGTTTGAACCAATCACACAACCCTGAAACTACACAACATATGGCGAGGCCCAAACTGCTTCCGGGATGATCTTGTCAGCTGCTTTCTCTTTGTTGGGTTTCAACGCCAACATGGCTTTGCCAACTTCCGAAGCAGCAGAGGTAGCCCGTTTCTTATCAGCTTGGAGTCTCTCTGCAATCTTCCTTGGGAAACAATTCATGCAAGCGAAACAATTTGGTCAGAGCACCACATTTGCAATGATTCCCCCCCCCAAACAATTGCAGCCCCAGTTCCTGAGCATAGCCTTGCGATCGACAGGCGGCGGCGTGTGGGACTCGACCAGTGCATCGGGCGCTGAGCGTGCCTGAGCCAGAAGCCGATCTGTTTGGAAGCTGAAAACCCTTATATGTTTTCGATTTCGGGGAAAGTGAGCCAACCAACATAGCAATTCACCCATGAATTGCCAAGACCAAAGTTGCAGGTGTGCATTGGGATTCATGTGAACTCAAGGTTTCCAAAGCCGACAAATCATCATCATCATCCTCCTCCTCCTCCTCCTTAGATAGGTTGAGCAAACCCTGTTACACACCTTGTTGAACCTTGCAGGATCTGAACAACCCTCGTAACTAAAGCTGAGCACCCCCTCACAGTCATTCCCAAGGAAGGTTTGCAGCTCCGCCTTCAAGCCAGTCAACACCTTGTTCTTTGACGAACTGGATCTCCGAATGAGAATCTTGAACTTGGTGACCTGAATTCAAGAGAGAACACCCGGTACTGTGTTTCCCCAACCTCACTTCACAAGGTTTCCATTCAGTTTGGCAACTTATAAGATCCTGGCCAGCTTCCGAATCGCCAACCCATTTCTCAAAGCCCACTTGTGAACCGAGGGTGCATTGATGGAAAGCCCAGATGGCAACGAGTTGGTAGCCCAAAGGAAATGCAAGGTGGCCTGCCCAAAAACATGGGAGCTAACACGAGTTCGCGAGGGCGGTGTTCCACGAATAGCTGCAGCAACAACCTCAGTGAAAGAGAAACACAGGAAACTCAACCCCGCATTAACAAGTTCACGCCAAACCACACGATCGTTGCAGATCACATCCATTCTGGTCACCGCCCGTTTGTCCTTAAAGAGGTTGCCAGTCGCGTCGGTCATCAGATTCAGCCCTGCCTTGATAGAGGACCAATTCTGTTGCACAATGGATGCATGGGAACTGCTTATGTTTGGACAAGATGCTCTTTTAAGGCTAGTTTCCTTTTGAAACTCAGCCGAAATCCCATGGCTCTCTTTGCAAACTTCTGGTTCACCCGGGACGCCCGAGGCCATATTGATGGCACGCTCTAGCTGAGAGCCCGCTTCGTCTCACACAAATGGTCAACCATGCAAACATATGACTCATATGTATCATGCCAACGAGTCATGCACACACTGCTAGAGGGCACTCGTCGATACCACATCTCGGATTTTCAGCTTCTTCTTCTTGTCTGCCTTAGGTCATGAAAACAAGTTTGCAACTGCTGAAAATGCAAACAAACAGAAAACGATAGCTTGGATCCAGCCGGGCAGCGGTCAACAAAGATCGTTCGCGCGGCATGGCTCGATCGGCAGATCCATATTACACCAAACCCGTTTTTACAAAGGAGAACATGATTTGGCAGGGCCACCTTGTTTTTGGGGGGCAATCTTACCTTGCGCGAGCGCGCTATTTAAGCATGCATGGGATGTCATATTGGCTGTTCAAGGCCGCATTGTTTCTTTCGTGGAGGGACTAGGTTTTCAGGGCAGTCTTTTTCGGGGGGGGGAACCTCACCTTAAGGATTGGAAATGCTGAGTGTTCAAGCATGGAACCAATTGTGTTTTTCAGGGCGCCTTGTTTGCTTTGGAGGGCAGAAGACCAACTTGGTTTCAGGGTTACCTTTTTTTCATGTGCGCACACCATGTGTTTTTAGAGCCAACTGTGTCCACGGCAGCGCCAGCACCTGCAATTTAGTCCCCAAAACTCTCAATATTAAGGGGTGGCAGCGCCCAACTAAAAAGCAAGCTTTTACAAGGGGCGACCCAAACAACCCCAATAACATAGCCCTGAATTTCTGGCTGGTTGCGGTTTGCCCAGAATCCCCATCAACACAAGCTTAGCAAAGACACTTGATTTTTGTTTGAAATGCACATTTCTGAAGGAGACCCTCATCGTTTTAAGGGGTTGGTAAAGGGGGGCAAAGCAAACCCTTACAAGAATTAGAAACGATGGCATGACAATGCTTACCAAAACACACATGAAAAAATGAGGCCAGGGTTCACACAGGCATCCAGGCACACATGCGCTGCGAGCTTGAGAGAAGGCCAAGCATGCCCGTTTTTAAAGGTCATTTGAAACGACCTTTAAAATAAAGGTCATTTGAAACGACC